>VXBW01006074.1:2058186-2115898 GCA_013400375.1 Thinocorus orbignyianus | reverse complement strand
CCCTCGCAGCCTGCGGGCCGCCCGCTGCACCGGCGTTGGGGCCGGCGTTTTAACCACCCTCGCCCACATCGCGCCGGGTGGTAAATAACCGTAAGCCAAAAGCTTGCCTTAAAATGGCTCCTTAACCCGCCGTTCGCCGGGCGGTCAAGTTCTCAGCGCACGTTTGCAAACGCTGCAGAGCTGCCGTTGAGTTTGTGCCCTTGTGTTGGGAGTAGGAGCTACTAAACCTTTGCCTTTCAGGTGACTGAAATGTTAAAACGTGCTTGATTTATTCCTAAATGGAAGATCGTGCTGCTATTGTTCATGGTAACTCCATGTGAAATGTCAAAAAGGTTAATGGTTAAAGATTAAGAAGCTGAATTGTTGTGTATGGAACATGCAGAAGCATATAAAGCATATGTGACCAAAATTCGTTCTTGCTTTAGTAAGCAAGTCAAACTTTAAAAGATGGTGTATCCCAGAGCACCTGCCAGGGCCTCAAAATGGGCAAGGCTAGGTACATAAAAGGATAGGGTGTGAGGGAGGAGTATTCTTTCCTCATGTGCCAAATAAATAAAAAACCCCTGTTATTTATTCAGCAGATTTTGATTAATTAATTATTTTTTTTAAGGACTCATAAGATGCAAGTTCTGAAGCATCTCAGCCGTGTTGTGGTATCTCAAATACTGCTATCAAAATAATATTTTTAAATAGTAAAATTTGCTTTTGTCTCTGAAAGCATAGAGCCTCAGGCTGAGAGGTGGTACCTTGCTTAGAACATCTACCATATCCCATTTGGGGAAAGGAAGTTAACATTGAAGGGTTTATACCTCAAAATGTAGATACACGATGGATTATGACTCTAACGTCCAGTGTAGTATTGATTTGCCTATGTTAAGTCTTTCTGCATGTAACTGTAAGATTCTTTTAAGGTGCAGAGAGTCGCCTGGTACTGTATGTCTAGCTTTTATTTGGTCTGTTCCTGTGAAAAATTTACTATTGGATATTTTCTTTGTCGACTTGGTATATTGACAATTGTATGCAGTTGATACTGCAGCTTGAACGTAGAGAATGATGGCAAAGGACTAGGATTGTTTTACGTGCATAAAATGGTAATGATTTGCTTTTAGTTCACCTTTGGATGCTTTTGTTTGCATTTACTGAAATAATAACGTACTTCTGAAAGTTAACAATTTTTCAGGAGAAAGCAGTTTAAGTCTTAGATTCATGTATTGGTGTGTTAGAGCATTGAGTGTTTGCATGCTTTGTATTCTCAATTTCAGTTGTACCTCTACAGTTCCAAACTACTTAGAGAATGGTTGCTCTGCATATGAAGTTAAAATACCTTTGATCAATGTCTGAATAATACCTTGCTATCTTTCCTCTTCAGAAATATCAGCATGGATAAAAATGAGCTGGTGCAGAAGGCCAAACTGGCTGAGCAGGCTGAAAGATATGATGACATGGCAAGTTGCATGAAGTCTGTGACTGAGCAAGGAGCTGAGTTGTCCAACGAAGAGAGGAATCTTCTCTCTGTTGCCTATAAAAATGTTGTAGGAGCTCGTAGGTCATCTTGGAGAGTCGTCTCAAGTATTGAACAAAAGACGGAAGGCGCTGAGAAAAAACAGCAGATGGCTCGAGAATACAGAGAGAAAATTGAGACTGAGCTAAGAGACATCTGCAATGATGTGCTGGTGAGAAATAATGAAACTGTTGATCCATTTTTACTTAGAGTTTCAGGGTAAATGGTGCTGGGTCCTCTGGGACCACTTCTAGTCTGCCAATAAAGCTGTGGTGTCCTATGCTGTTTCTTAAGGACAAGGTTTAAAAAAATTCTGACTTTGCTTCTGATGTACTGATTATTTATATACAAATAGTCATAGTTATGAATGCTAGTGAATTTGGAGACATGTTGAAACACTTTTGTATATGAAGTAATAGGTATGAAAAAACAACATATTTCTTTGAGACTGGATTAGGTACAGGCTTAGTTTGAGGTTTTCTTCTCTGCTCTTCCCCCCTCAGTGCAGTATTTGTATCCTAGATTACTTTGATTTTTGCAACTTTAATACGTTGCTCTAGTTGTAAGAGGTAGTTCCTACTCTACGGAAATTGTGCCCCTCCCTGGGTAAGATGATGTAATGTTAGTTATGACTCAGCCATGCAGAAAATTGTCTGCAGGAAGAGGCAGTAGAAATGCTGTGATACCCTCTTAAACTTCAGATTTTTAGTAGTAAACTAAAAGGATGTTCAAGTTAGATGTTTTCTGTGGTTTGTAGTTATGTTAAAATGTGTGTGTAGCTGGCAAACAACCCTGTATTTTCATTAGGAGACTGCTTTATGAAATCCGAACCTCTTCCAAATGCTTATTCCAGATTGTCAGGTTCTTTTCAACTGCATATGCTTGTGGTGCTTCAGGAGAGCAAATGATTAATGGATATCTAGTGCTGCAAGCCATTTGTGAGGTAGATGTTACTGTCAGGAATAGAATTGTCCGTTGGACTGTGGACCCTACTGGTATGTCATCCCATATGTGACAAGGGATCACATACCTGGCGGTGGCAGGATGACATGTGATAGGAGGGGAGTGTTAAATAGCTAAGTATGCACTTGAAGATCTGATGTCAAACAAAGATTAACATCAGTGAGTAGCATCTATTTTGCTTGCTCTATAAGATAACTAAATGACTCTTCTAGAAGACTGGTTCTCCAAGGGTGTGTAAAAGTCAGCATGGATAACTCTTGAGTCTTGGCTTCCCATTTAGGCTGGCTTCCATGGTTATTGTAACACACCCAGTTTTGTGTGTTTTCTTATCTTGTGTAAGGATAACTCTTAAACTTCCACTGTGAAAATGGAAATGCCAAATCTACAAGTATGAAAGAACTGATTTACCAGTCCTTGTGTTGTTAAGTGATGGCTTGTCTATTTAAGCCAGGGAAATAAGGATCCAAATCTGGCATTGTGATTTATTATTTCTTTTTAAAATTACTTAATTAATTTTAAAAAGAAATAAATCACAATTTAATTTCTTAGTGGGTGAGTCCTTGGGGGTGGATGCTTTCAGTTCAGAGTGATCTGAAATTCTTTTGTAAACTACATTTGGGTTTAAGAAACCATTTTAATTAAGACATTGGGCTTAAAAACCTCCTTTTAGAAGAACTTACTGTTTGCAATTAATTTTTCTTCTGATAATGGAAACCAGATTGAGGTGAAAACTAGCTTTTATTGTGCATGCTAAATATGAAAACCAAACCCAAAACCCAGCTTTAAAATTTACTGCAGCAACTAAAGTATCTAGGAGAAGGGGAACACGGGTGGGGAATCTTGTTAAATCTTCTGAATCTCAGATGGACTTGAATTTCTCTTTGTGTTTAATGAGAGATATGTATATTATTCAAAGAAATCATTCTTCTTTGACATGTTACTGCTTTTAGGAAGCTAATGTCTTACTAATCTTCAGTGTTACCACTCCAGTTTTCTTAATAGATTAAGGAAAAATTACTATCCAGAAGAAACAATGCCTTAGGCAGTGATTAGTAGTAATTAAACTACTTGTTTAGACTTCGGTTTAAAAAGAAAAATACCTTTTTTTTTGGTTTTTTTTTTTATTCAAGGGATAGGTTTTAAAAATGCTTTCAGTTGGCATGCACTACCTTTGACATTGCTAATTGAATTGAATAATTAGGTTTATATTTAACAATTTATTTTTGTTTTCTTTGTTGGAATATTCTGTTTGCATGTGTTCATCCTTACCTAGAAACATGGCTGACTGTTGCTTTATTTGGCACCCATTTTGCTTTAACAGAGAAAAAAGAATTTTGGTAACGCGTTTAGTTGGTTTTTATGAACAGGAATGTGCACAATGCTACATGCAAGCGTAGAACTAGGGTGGCAGGGTTGGTTGGTGGGTGGTGGCTTGTTTTGTATTTTTTTTCCAGAAGATCCTCTGTAATTTTTATACAGCATAATGTACTCTAACTGTTCACAGAAGTGAAAAACAAGGCTTACTGAATCTTGATCGGTGTGAAGGATGCCGTTAATAGGACCTGAAGTGTTAACAGACTTTCAAAACTTTCAGTCATGAGCCTTATCAATTGTAGTACAAAAGCAGCTTGGAAACTTTTGTATAGTTTATTAAGATTGTGAATCTGGTTGGGCTGTTGTTGCATCTTCAATTGCCTGCTAGGCTTTTAAATAATATTTATTACCCTGGGGTGTTACATCACAGCTCAGTGTGGAAGTAACTGGTGTCCAAACTTCAGTGTTGAAGGGAGGAAACCAATTAAGAGGATGTGTTTGTCACTAGCAGAATGTAGCCAAAGCTGGCACCTCTGCAGCTTCCCAGTCTCTTTCCTCATTTGTTCGATTCAAATTATTATGGATTGGAAGAAATAGCTACTCTAACCCACTAGATGCAGAGTATGCTAACCTCTTCCTGGGTTCTCTTCCCAGCTCTTACACTAACTTACAGAATGGGTAAGAGCAGGCTTTTTTCTTTGCTTCATGGCCATTGACTCAGTGATAAAAATTTTAGCAGTTATGTGGATTGAGTTCAACCATTTGTTATTCTCCTTTACACTGACCTTGTAGCAGGAGAAGCTAGCATCTACATCTCTGCCACTTCCTTAATCTTCCCTCACTTGACCCTCCTGTGGAATACCTCTACAACTCTACAAACAGCTGAACTTGTCCTCTTGTGTGCTTTTGTACAAAGAAGAGACACATGAAATCTCTTGGTCTGCCACCAGTTCTGTCAGATATACACTGGAGCATTTTCAAGTGTAGTATAACCACTTTGGAGGTGGTCTGGTAGTGCTGATAAACCGCAAATAATTGTAACACATTGTGCATAGTACAGGTTCCTTGCACTGTAACATTAAAGACTGAATTTCCAGATTCTTCAAGAATAATGTGAGGGGGGGGAAGGAAGTACATTGCCATACTTGAGCATCTTAAATGTACTTCAGTATTATAGAAAATTTCCAGCTTCAGAAATCTCACATTAATACAGGAAATTAAGGTTTTTGTTAAGTACTTTTCCTCATGTTAGCTACTTGTGCTTTACATTCTGTTTCACTTTCTATAGTAGAAGGGAGGATCTGTCTAAAATACCAGTATAATGATCTTTCATTTGTCATTTCCATAATAAAAATTGTTATTAATATAACAGGTGTGGATTTTCTTCAAAATGCTTTTTGCAGTTAATGGGAAGCAGATCTGTGGCTGAAGTGGTTCAAATTAAATCAGTGATAAGGTGAATTTTTCAGCTAATGAGAATTCTGAAGTACAGAGGAGAATATATGGAGAAGTCTTTGAATAGCTAACTTCTAACATGCAAGCAGTATCAGATGTTCTCAGGAGCTCTAAACTACTAGTAGCGTTCAGGCAGTCTCTGATCTGAGCTAAATGTAAACTAATCATTTAAAACATGACTGGCTATCTTCATTTTAGTGTGAATGTAGTTCTAGACAGTTACACTCTCTTCCCTAGGTTGGGACATACAGCAGTAGTCCCTTGCATGTCCTTTGAAGTGAACCATATGTGCTAGTTTCCATGTTCTTTCTCATGACCAGTCTTTTGGGTGATGGCTTTTCCTCCTCCCAGGTTTCACCACAGCCATACCTTAAGTAAATTTCTTTGCTTGCAGTGCCCCAGTGCTCTGTTTCACTGTTTTCCATTTCGGTTGTTCCCCTTGAGGTCTAGAGAGCTTCCTGAAACCTTGGCTGTCCTTCAGCACTCTGTTATACATGGGTGCTGCTACACAGCCCTTTTTCCCCACTCGGTCCTTGCCAGAAAAGCTGTGGGTTAATAGGGCTAATAGTGATGTTCAGGAGCATCTCAATAATATGAATAGTTTGCTTTCTTCACCATGTTATCTCTTCCTTTGTGCTCGGAAGTGTAAAATGGTACTCTGCTGTGCTTATGTTATTTAGGTTTCTTTGCACTTGTTATGGATGCTTCGCTTTTTAGAAATGGTAATTGTTGTGGGAGGAGAACGTGCAGTTGGGTCTCAGCTAAGTGACTTAGCTCTGCAGTTTTTTCATATGTATAATGTTTAGGTGGGGGAGAGTAGGAGAAGGTTTAGTAAACTGTCATGGGGCTGTGGTTCACTCGGGGCAAGGGAGTCTAATTTCATTTGGAATGCATCTAAATGGCTTTTTAAAGAACATACCACAGAATTAATGCCTATTGCTGACATACTCAAATTACTATGGGACTATTGTCTAGTTGCCTGCAAACATCTAATAGGTTACTATGTTAACATCTATGAAACCTGTTTCTGCACTAATTCTTGATGACAGCATTATGAAATGTTGTCCTTGGTCCTACAGCACGCCACATGCTTTTTGATATACACGTGTGTGAGTTTCATTGTTGTTTTTTTAATGTCAGCCCTTGTATGCTCAGTGTGTCCTCCTGATGGTTAAAGAGCACAACTAACCTGTGGGGTGCTGCTAACAAGCAGATTGCTTGATCTCAACTGGTTAACTATACTATACAAGCTTCTATGCTATGAAGATACCTGATACTAACAAAAAATTCAATATTCTGATTGAAAATGCTACGTTTAGTTCTGTGACTTTCAGGCGTGCTTAAGTTTTTACTTTTCACTGTACTTTGTTTCTGTCTTTGATATGTGTCCTTTATTTGATGTTCTTGGAAAGGAAGAGGCGTTTGTAGAAGCTTCTGTTTACAGAATATCGAACACAGAAGAGAGGTGGCTAACTTCTTGAAATCTGGGAGTTAGGTGCCCCAAATCTTTGTTTTGAAAAAATTAGTCCTGATTGCTTTAGGCTGTTTTGATTGACTAATTTTGTTAGGAAGGGAGGTCGTTTAGTTCAACTGCTCAGAACAGACCCAGTTAGATCACATTGCTCAAGGCCTTGTCAGTCAAATTTTGATTATATTTGGATGGAGATTCCATAACCTCTCTGGGCAGCCTGTCATAATATTTGGTCATAGTTGTGGTTAAAAAAAAAAAAAACAGTAATCCTTGTATGTAATCAGAATTTGCATGTTCTAACTTGTCTGCTGCCTCTCATCATGTCACTGTAGACCTTTGGGAGGACTCTGGCTCCATCTTCTCTAGACAGTTGTACACAGGAGTAAGATCTGCTGGTCTTCTCCAGGCTGAAGAAACCCAGCTCTCTCAGATTTGCCTTGTACATCGTGTGCCCCAGACCTGTAACTATGCTGGTAGCCTTCACTGGACTCCAGTATATCCATGTCTGTCTTGTACTGTGGAGCCCAAACCTGGACATAGAACTCAAGATGTCATTTAATGTTGTTAAGATTTTTATTAAATGGTGGTAATTGGTACTGTGCTAATGTGTTATGTGAAAATATGTGAGTATCTCTGGTTCACAAATGCTTCTCTGAATGAACTTGTATGTATCACAGAGCAAAATATAGCCAGGTTTTACTAATTTCCCATGATGATTATAATTTAAGCTTTTGATTACCTCTCCAAGTCTTAACTTTTTCAGTTAGGGTTTGGCTGATATAATTGCTCGGATATCTTGAAGGTAGGAGGCTGAGGCAATTTGCATCAGCCTCATGATTTTGCTTTTTTAATCCTTTAATCATTTCCCTGGTTGTAGCTACACCCCTCCAGGGTATTTTTGATTGGTGGTGTTGGTTTGCAGGTTTTTTTTTTTCAGCTGTTGGCTCTTCAGTTTGCGGGTTATTGTTGGTTGGTTGTGTTTTTTCCCTGCAGTGAAAGCACTGCCTGACTTGTAACTGTTGAAAAACTGTTGAATCTTGTTAGAGAGTTAAAACGTCATTCATGGACCAGCTCAAATACAAGATGAATTGTGTTGTTTTTTATTTATTCTACGTTGTTCGTGACACTGTAAATGCAAAAATCTTCAGCTCATGTTTGAAAGGATTTTAGATTCCAGTATATGTAAGTAATTTACTGGTCGTTGGGGTGTGTGAGCAAAGGTGAGCTAGTAGTTAATGTCAGCAAGGAGTGCATCTGTAATGTTGCGATGTGTTTGGTGCGTCCATTTATCATAATGTCAGCTAAGGTGCTCTATGTAAATCAAAAATTAAAAAAAATTGAACATGCAGTTATATTTGCTTTTAGTATACATGTGTATACATATACATTTGTCTATATCCTCTCATTTATCAGAAGTAGAGCAAATCTTTATTATAACCAATAGTCTCCTGTATTAATTTTACTTGGCATTAATGTTTAATAAGTGGCTTTGATTTTTAAAAAGTACATAGTGCTTACACTGTTCAAAAGCATCTGAGGAACAACTCGCTTTATTTGACAGGAACCTTCAGTATTCAACTACTTTTTGCACTTGCTATGCAGTTGTAAGTAGCAAAATAAAATAAATTGATCCGTTTGGGCACCTGTGACATACTCTCCTCCTTCTGTACTGTTGAAGCAAGAATTTCATTGCGTGTACTTGTAATTTTGTGAAGCTGCTAAACGTGTTTGTTTCACTGGTTGGTTACTTCGAAGACTAAGGGTAGAAATGCTGCCGTGTTAAGATTTTACTGTGTCTGTGAAAGTTGTAAGTGGTAGAAACACAAAATTTAGAATACAAGCAGAGGTATTGTGTTATTTCTGTGCATCTGTATAAACAGATGCTACACTTTCGATCTGGAAACTTCTGTCTTGTTACCATGCATTTGACCAGAAGTACATGTTGCTGAAAGAGGTTTTCAGACGTTTTACTTGATCTTTGCTGTAGGCAGACACAGCAGCTCCTGGCTCTGAACCTGGTCATCAGTTCGGGCAGTAGTTGACTACCATTATGAAATAGTTGGAGAAAGCTTGTGCTATTAAAGTTGATTGAAGTGTGTTAAGATTGTGATTATTTCTTAAAATTGTTTTTTACTGAATGCCAGCTCTTGTGAAGTTGCTTATTTTTCTAGGTTTCTGCCAGATTGGCAGTGTGTCTCCTAATGAGAAGTAATAATAAGTAATTCTACTGCTGTGATAAACAGTAAGCTCTTATTTTATTTTTTCTTTATCAGATGTAGCGCAACTCAAATCAGTTACAGAGCAGTTGTAGGTTGGGTTGGGTTTTTTTTCTGGATGTTGTTACCTTTTGTGATTACACAGGTAACAAAGTGTTTAACGATGGGAACCTGATCTCTAACTGATCAGATTCTCCTAGTGCAAAGTAGACTTGCATCAATAAACTTGCATTTTTGCTGATAAAATGCCATTATTGGTATTTTGTACTATAATGAATTTGTAATAGATATATAGGTTCAGGAGGTTTCAGATCTGCTCAGAGTGCAAGATAAATTGTTCCTACTTCTGTTTCTTATCAAGGGTAAGAAGTATTACATTGTGTTTATGGGGGTTTTTAATAGTATTTCTTCAGAGACCAAACTTGTAGCGTCCTGAGGCAGCTAGAATGTGTTCTGGTTCAGAGTACAGCCACAATAGCTGTCGCGAAGAACTGTGTTTAGCCGAAATTCCTATCCAGCTTACTTGGTTTCAATTTTGGATTATCTCAAGTTTGTTAGCAGATACTCTGTTTCTTCAAAGAATAATGATGGATGCATTTGACACCATTCTATTTTGTTGCAAGTCCCCAGTAGTCAAGAAATAAATTGATGAGGTGGGGTGTTTTTTTTTTTAAAAAAAAGAAGGAAAAATTGCATCTTGGCTTTGATTCTCAGTGAAGACTACAGTGATGCCTCAACAAATTTAAAATTTTAATCCTAATTATTTTTCTATTAAGTGTCTATTGTCTGCTGCCTTTCGTATGAGTTTTCTCAGAGTTGGTTACTAAACTAGAGAGGTATTTTTGCATGTATCTGACAATTTGATTCCTTCACTGTCATGTGTTTGCTAAGTATACTTTGATAAAAACCTGTAGTGGTTGACATGAAGGACTTTTTAAAGTCTTAGAATTGTGTCAAAGACTATGTCCTTATTAAGCACATTTGCTTCCCTTGCCTTAAATGCTGTTTGGAAAGCAGGGTGGTAGGAAGAGTAAGCTAGTAAAGGTCATGATAGTCTAAGGTGGAGAGGGTAGATCTGCAAGGATGGCAGTGTGGCAGCAAAAGTGTGAACTGAGATGCTGTTCCTCATTGCCCTAGTTCCCATCCTTTTAGTCAGACTCATGGTGTGTCCATCCTTAAGTACCGTATCTTCCCTCTAAACACCCTGTGAGTGTTTCAGTGCATACACCTACTGCTTACTGACTTGGTTCTATAGCCTGGCACGTGTCAGCATGAAGGTGATTTTTCAGGGTGTCCTACTTCTTCCATGTTTTCCTCTGCCTGTCTGTATGCAATACTGCTTTTGTTCCCTTTTCTAAAGAAACACAATTAGATTGGTTTAGTAGTATTTTTTTGCATAAGCTGAAGTTTCTTGCCATTCTTTCTGCTATACAGGATTCCCTTTTTGCCATTAGCCCTTTAGCTCTTTTTTCTTTTTTCTTTTTCAGTTACCTTCTTATTACTCGGGCCTCGTTGCCTCCATATTTTCACTTTGTAGATCTTCACCAGATTAGTCATTTTGCTGTAGTCAATCAAGAGTACCTTTTTCCTGCTTTTATCAATCCTGGGTGTCCCTGTGCATGTCACATCTCCTACTGCCCATCTTCCTGCCCCAGAAGATCCTTTGTTCCAAATTCTGAATTCCTCACCTGCTGAAGCTCGTGGTTCTTGACTCATCCCTGTCTCTTCCTGCCAGCCTTCTCACCTTTATCAGACTTCTGCTGCTGTCTGTGTGGGTGGCCAGTTTGATGGGAAGGGAGAGTAACTGGTACTGAGAACAGGCAGCAGGCTTGTTTCCTTCTTCAGCAGATGTTTTAACAGAGAGATCCACAGCAGCCAGTAGTATTTGACAGATTATATTGTATTCCCGTTGTAGTGTGCAAATGAGCAGATAGAAATCTGTAGTTAACTTTAAACAAGAGACTGTGCTTTTGGCTGGAGTAGAAAGCTGACAGCAGAACGGTCCTTTTGGTTTTCAACCAAGGGGGTTGGAGGTCACCCATGAGGCAGCAGTTGCATAGCCCTGATCCTCAGCTCTGGGTAGAAGTATAATCAGAAGCTGCATAATGAGCCTGTCTCAAAACAGCCTGGGTTTGGGAAGGGATTGTCTAAAAATATTCCCCTTAGAAATACAAATATTTGTCATTTTCCTCCAACAATTCAGATAGATGTGTGTAAATAAAATTTCTCTTGACTGCAGATGACTTCGTTAAACCCTTTGTGGTGTGTGTGCCAGTCTACAGTGCAGCTAATTGCACGTGTTGTTTTATAGCCTGAGTAACTTTCCTAACAGTGGTGCTGAGGCAGAAAACACATGCCTGGAAAATCACATGCCAGCTTTTTATGGGAATGGTAGGTGTCTTGAACTTGTCCGACACAGGTGGCCTACTTTAATAGCTTTGTCATCAAAATAGAAGTCTGTGAAAGAAAAGCTTAACAAAGGTGTGCTGCAGTCATGGTGCTGGTTGGTTACTGGGTTCAACTTGGTGAAAGCAGGTACCTGTTGCTCTTCCTCCAAAGTGTGTACCTGGAAACACTGATCTGAATGAATTTTTTTTTAATGCCTACCTAAGTACACCTGGTAGTTACATATGTGTCATTCTTTAAAATACTCATGCTCATGTTGGTAGGTGTATCTTGATGCATCTGGAAAGCTGAATCTTAAAATTTAATAAACTGTAATTTTATTGCTTGTTCTGACACAGTGCTTCAGCTGGATGTCCCTTTTCTTAATGTCCATCACATCTTTCTCATTTTCCTTTCTCTTCTGCTCACCTCCTTCATATGTAAAGAATAAAGTAAGTAACTTCCTGGGTGGTGTGAAAGTGCAGCAAGGGCATTTGGGAATGGTACTGAAACTCTTCAGATTATCTGAAGTTATCTGGTAGTCCTCTCAGAGCAGTGCAGACTTGAATACCAGTGCTTTTATAAGCAAAACTTCTTTTTTAAATGAATCAGAGAAGTAGATTAAAGACAAAAGTAACACTTTATTCTTTGCAGGTAGTCAAGTGTCTACAGCTTCTTCTCTGTAGTGTATTGTGGGTATTACGGTTGTGTTGTTGTAAGGGGATTTTGGATAAGTGTGTGGAACATGGATGAGAAGCCAGTTGCAGGTTACTACATTCAGAGAATCTGGCTCAGGAAGTCCCTAGGCCCTGATGGAGGCTGAAGGAAGCATGACAATTTCTTGCTTTATGTATTTTTCTAATTTCTCTTTTGGGCAGTGTTGCAGGTAGGTCAGTAGATGAAAGAGTCCTGTTGGCCAGTACAAACCCTCCGGCGTTCTTGTAATGTTCTGAAGAATGATAGTGATGTGCTACTTAAATCATGAAAATATTAGGCCATTGTCAGTTAGTATGAAATAGATTTTCTTTTTCTGGTTTTTTTTTTTTTGAGCTCAGCCTGAAACCTATCTTTCATGTCTTACATGAACTTAGAAAGCAAAGAGTTCTTCCATATCATCCTTATTCCTGTGCCATAAACCACAGAATGGGTGACAAATAAAGTTTAGCTAATACTCCTGTGTAATTTATCTTCAAAACTAGAAATGTCATAACTATGTCAGGTGGCTTTAGATACTGCATGAAAACCAAAGGCCTGCCTTGTTAGCTCCGAGCAAAACTTACACTGTTTAAATTACCTAATGTTTATCAGTGTATTCTTTTGTATTTTTGCCGTTCTGCAGCTTGGTTCTTTTGGGCCAGAGCTATATTTCTTTGTTTGTTTCATAGTTAATAGAGTTTTTACTCAACTGTGTGTCTTAGTAATTAATTTTTGTTATTTAAAAACAGAGTTTCTTGCTCTCAGTACCTTAACTATTACCTACACATTTACAACTATATTTTTCTAGAATCTGGCGTTTTTTCTTCTTCTTCTCCACTTTGTCAGGAGGGAAATATCTTAAATAGAAAATTGACCTGTTGGCGCAGTCCTCAAGTACATTGATAATTATGTAAAGTTCCCAGGCAGTAACATGTACTGAGCCTTTAAAAAGGGGAAATATGCACAGAACTATAAGCAACAAGGCAAAACTGAAGCGTTGGTTTTAATGCTCTTATGATAAACTTGGGAATAGTCTTCTGGCCCACACAAGTCATTTGGAAAAGATGTAAGCAAATGCTTTTCAAAGAAGGGCAGTTTTAAGCTTCAGGTGTCAGGAAAGGACTACTGAAGTCTTTATGAGTTGGCTTCCTGTCTTCAACTGAAGTTCTCACCACAGCTTGGCAAACTGAAGCATGTCTACTTGTCATAAGAAGCAGGCAAGTTTTTTGTGGAGGGTTGAGTGTTAGGGTTTTGGGGGTTTTTTGTAACACAAACTACTACTTGTTATGCTTCCTTCACGCTCCTGAGTCTCATAACTTCTACATTTCAGACTTTGTCTTGCAAAACAAGACACGGACAAGTTAATAGGGCCTTTCATCAAAATAGGGCCTTTCATCAAAATAGGCTCAAGCAATGAGCTTGATGTTGCCATCTGTTGACAGTGTCCTGATCTGGCAAAATAACACGTAAGAATGAAGAAAGTGAACCTCTTCTAGTGTAGTGTTTAAAATAAGCCAGGATTGAAGTTTGCCAGTAGAATAATGAAGCTGTGTGCATGCAGCCTCTGCTATGTCTTTGGAGACAAAGACTTTTCTCTAGTGCATACTTGCTGGGGGTGGGGGGCCACGCCAAATGTATGAGATTTCTTATCTGTGGTATGTGTGAGCTTAGCTGACATTATCTGAGTTCAAATGTGCTGTCTCTCCCAGTCCAGGGTACCAGAGAGCTGTTGACTCAGTCGCAGTCATTGGTGCAGATGTGAAGCGTTGACACCTGATCTTTTAACAGCCAGCATATTAGTAAGAGTTGGTATTCAAATTTAGTACATGCACTTTTTTTTTAAGTAATAATTTTCCATTAAGTATTTCTGGAAAGACTGTGTATGACTTTGCAATGAAAAGTGTTAGAAGCACTTGTACAAGCTGTTACAGGTTTTGGCTGAGAAGTGCTTCGAGATGCTGCTGCATCTGCCTAATTGACTACAATGCTTTGGTTTGTTTCACAGCAGTTAGATTCTTGCTGTCAAATTAAAAGCTCTGACAATTACAGCTGAGTAGTTGTGGGGTTTAGGGGACAGGGAGTGGTATTTTGGTTTTGTTTTAAAAGCTGATTCTGCCAGATGCCAATTAAGGCACTGTAATTAACTGCCCATAGAGTTGTAGATAGTGCATGTTAGTATATATCAAAAATGGATGGGAATTTGGCACAATAGCAGGAATGTCATGAACGAGCACGGGGGCTTAGCTACATACCGTGTAGCTATAGCATACCCGTACTGTGTGAACTTAAGTTGTCTGGGTGTTGCACTTTTCCTTGTGGAAAAAAATTGTATCTTCTGAAGAAGCCTTGCAGTTAAAGCTATTAGAAATGATAGATAGGTAGATAGATAAATAGACAGTATTCCCCGTAAGCGGATGTGTTAGCAGATAACAGAGTTTTAGACTGGTTATGCCTTTCATTGTGCCTAACATTTTATGTTACCTTGTGTAATTGAACTCCAAAAGGTCAGTCGTTTTATTGATCTCATCAGTAAGCCTCTCTGCAGCCATACCTCCTCCATGCAGGCTCCAGCTTTCACAGCCACTCTTCAGGACAAATCAGTGTACTCTGAATCTTCAGGCTAACTTCAAAGGAGTGTTTTATGTTTACTTATGCCAGTAAAAAGAAAATTCATCCTTAACTAAAAAGACCGGTACAATAAGGAGAAACTGAATATATAGTACTAGATAAATAATAGGGGAGAGATCTCCTTTAAGTAATTTTGCATGCTAAGCTTTTAAATGTTAATCTGATTTCAGATTTTGTTGTTTCTGTTTATGAAGAACTTGGCATAAATAAAATTCTTCCAGAGACATGTGGCCTACCAGTCCTACATGTTGTTTGTATAGAATAGTGTCTTTCATCCAAGCTACCAGTACAGTTTCAGAGTCAGAGCCTCTTTGCATAGGCTGTATGCCATGAATAGCTGTTCAAAGGGATTTTCTTAGTTTGTCAGCCTTTTAAATTTGACATGGGTTTAAAACTTTTTCAGTACAAGATTTATGCACTGCCTAAGCTGCAGTAGTCCTGCTATTACCTATCTCATTAGAAAGACTTTCTCAACTGATAATCTTTCCTCTTCTCTGTCTGCTTGCTTGTCCAGTTCACCCATTCAGTTAGCCCTTAGCAAACCACCTCATTTGTTGCCTAAGTCAAGTTTAAGTCTAGAAGTTTGGTTGCTATGGGAGTGAGCAGAGCTGTACTTCTTAATTGAACAACCTTCTCTACAGAGAATGAATAATTTCTGTTTCTAGAGTCACTGACAGTATTTTGGGCTGAGCAATTAATGGAGGGTACAGAAGGAGGGCGACTCCCTGTGGTGCCAGAAGGATAGGTGCAAACTGACACACCTGACTTAATTGCAGCGCTAGAAAAGTAAGGAGCCTTATTCTCAGTAGCTGGGAATCTTCATTTGTCATTGAAGTTGGAGTTTCTTGGCACTGATTAAAAATGTCATGGCTGTGAATCTTGAAGTTCTCTAATGGTGAGAACAGAACGTGTAAGTAGTTACAGAGAGCTGAAGCGTGTGACCCATATACGTTACAGCCTTCTGCTTCATTCCAGCTGTACTGGGGCAGAGGTGGCTCTGAACCCTTCTTGCATGGTGTTGTGCCCTCCAGAAGGGTGCCCTTGGCATGAGGCAGCTCCTCTGCCCATTGGACTGGCTCCATAAAAAATACTGATGATGATGATGATCTGGTGTTGTTTCCTTTGTTGCCAAAGGGTTGTCTCTGCTGTCATTCAAACAGGAAGCAAGGACACAGAGTATTTTTTGATATCTCCCTGCATGATTATAAAATGAAGCCATATACCAGCCCCTACAATACTGGAAATACTTGAAAGGAAAGATGGTTGAATGAATACCTTCCATTATGTTGAATCTAATAAAGTCCATTAACAGTTTTTTATCTCTTTGGAGCGTAGGAATAGCTGAACCTTGTCTGATTTTTGGTTTCTGCCAGCCAAACTTCTTCATTACCCTATCTGCTGAGATAGAAATGGGGGAGAGCTATTGTAACAGCTTATTTCATTTTGAAGGGTTTCATGCAAGGTTGAGGCCACAAGGCTAAATATTAATGATTTATATAAATGAATTAGCAGTATTTTTAATTAAAAACAAAACAACCAACCAAACTTGTTCACTCTTCGTGCTCTTTCTGTGAATTACGGAGTTCTGTAGCTTTATGTCAGTTGGCCTATTAAGCAGAGCAGGTACCACGGGTACCTGTGTCACAGGACAGTGGTTACAGCCTGCTGCATTCAGGGTGTGCCTGTCCCAGGAGTACATCATGTAAGACACCCATTCAACCTGCAGGGTGGTATCTAGATGAAAGCATTGTAAAGCAGCTGTTGTTCTGTGGGAATGGAATTTGATTGTCCATTTCTGTGGTGTCATTAGAAATCTCAGTTAAAAACAGAGAGACAAAACTGAAATGTGTGTCATCTAATCTGCGGGGGGGAGGGGAGCTTTAAAATTCTTACTAAACCTCTTCTAAAAAGTTATTTGCTACGTTACATCTACAAGGCTACTGCTTCTGATTTGGGTATTCAAGAACACTTCTGTACTTTCTCTGGCTTTTAAGTAACTGGCTTTTTTTTTCCCAAAGTACTGACAATCTTTTACCTTAATTTGACTAAATGTGTTGGAGTTAGTGATATTATTATTTTTTTCCCTTTTTTCTTTTCATCATAATAGAACTCTTGCTAAATTACCTGACTGCCTCAGCTGGGAACTTGCTATGTTAATTTAATAAGCAGTTAGAATAATCTAGAAAAACCTGGTCTTAACTGGCAGCCCACAGGGAGGATTTGGTGGAATGACTCCAAGAAGCTACCCTTGCTTTGGAAGATACAAGAAACACCTGTTAGGGCCACACAGAAAGTCAAATAGATGATCCTTTTCAGTGCTATGCAGCTGACTGTCAGCTGTCTGGAAATGCAAGAATCCAGGTTCACCTTGCACTTTTTTGGTTGCAGTGCCAGTTTGGCGTTCCAGTTAATGGAACTAGGTTAACGAGGCTTATTTATTGCCTGTGTGTGTAAGATATTTGGGTCTCTGATTTAGCAGCTGATACTCAAACCCTTTTATTATCTTCTGTGAATGCGGACATTCTTCTATGGTGTACCCTCTACCCAGACACTTTGAATTACCTTATTTTTGTCAGGGTACTGTTTAATGACTTATAGAAGCCCTTCCCTTGGTCATACAAGACTCATCTGCTAAATTAACACAGTCTTACCATTGAGGCACATGCAGCATTCCTTTTTGTACCTGGAATTGTGACCCAGAACATGTTCTCCTTAGCAGAATATGCTATGTAGGATGCAAAGAAAATAGGCAAAAAGTAAAGCTGTCTTGACTTTGAAATTGATTGTAATATAATTGAATTGTTGGTTTGGTACTCTGTAAAAGTATGTATGTTCAAAATACTGTGTTCTTTGTTTCTCTTTTAGTCTCTGTTGGAAAAGTTCTTGATCCCTAATGCTTCACAAGCAGAAAGCAAAGTTTTCTATTTGAAAATGAAAGGAGACTACTACCGTTACTTGGCTGAAGTCGCTGCTGGAGATGACAAGAAAGGTATTGTATGTCAGTTTGTGCTAAATATCACCACATCAGATTGATTTTGGTAGGGTTGGTGGCATGACTAATTTAGAATAATTCTGATTTGGATGTATGTTTCTGTGGTAATAGGCTTCCTGTTTTTTGAAGAAAAGTCATTGATCATTGTCTTTCAAATGAGTTATGAAAATTTCCATGTACCTCTACCGTTGTAAGCAGGGAACAGGTGTTCAGTCACAAAATCTCAAAATATACTAAAGCTTGTGTGTGTGTGCGCATCTGATTTATCACTGAAGTATAGGTTTATGTATCTTCTGCCTGGCTGAGTATTGGGTTTTTACCTCTTCACAGGAGAACAAGGTCTTGTAGCTTTTAAAAGTCTTATTCATGCTGTTTCTATTGCATTTCTACAGAATGCAAAAAATCTGCATAGGTTCAGTGAGCAAAGAGACTAGAAACCACCTGGAGAAGAAAAGGATTAGTAAAAGTAATCTTACTATAAAGAAAATTTCTTCTATATACATGGTAGTTTAATATCCAAATATTTTTATTTCCTCAAATTTCTTGTATCTCCATGTAAGCAACTTGTCATAGTTGCAGGTAAGTTGCCTTCACCTAAATTTAGTTAAAAAAGTTAATGTAAGGCACTTTAATACATTAGATGGCTTAACTGCTATAATTGAAGAGGCACCCTAACTCCATGCAGAGTCACCTTCAATTCAGAAGGACGTGTTATGTTTAGATACAGCTCGTTGCAAACAATGCTAAGCTGTTTCCTGGAGCCAGTTTAGGACTGGTGGCAGTGTGCTCTGAAGAGCAGCACACAAGAGCCCAGTCTAGTAATTCCCAGAGCTCTTCTGTTGCAGACTCGATGTGGTCCGCGCTCCATCTCCAGAGGTATGGGATGCTTGGGAGTATGCAGACAGTCCGAATGCATGGGTTTGGGAGCTCAGGGGTTATTGGGGAGCCATTCAGCTGTGCGGCTGATGCTCAGTATCACTCTGCCCTTCTGTAGGACTTAGTAGGTTCCTTGTAGTGCTATTAAAGGTGTGGTGCCCCTGTGGCCTTGTCCTACTCTCAAGCTAAGAAGCTTGCCCACTACAGTACAGAAAGGTGTATATGTGTCTTCACAGAAACTAGGTTGAGTTTGTTATAGAGTTGAAGCAGACTTGGAATAATTTCAAGGGGGTAAGATGTGTCTGCTTTAGCTTTATGGCATATGTGTTATATCCGCATGACATAGGGTAGCCCAGTTTACCCAGTACGCTGGATAATAGAGAGTTGCATAAGGACTTGGTATAATAGGAGTTATTTGACTTGTGGTACTTTGCTTTGTGCAAACTGACCCAGTCTTGCTTGTGACACAGTTGGATGTGTAACTTTAGATCTGGTGTTGTAGAGAGAGTAATTCTATTTTCCTTTTAGTAATCTCAATTCACGTGCATAGAAGGCAAAAATATTTTGAGTCCCCAAGTTTCTTTTTCTGTTGAGGATTAAGGTGCAGACTTTAAACAAAGATTTTCACAGTTTAAAGTGGTTTTGAAGTTCATTTTTACTTAAACTAGTCTCCTGGCAGAGTAGTTTTTAGTGGTTTTTTCAGATGAAGAAAAATTATTGAAAGCCCATCTATCTCATAGTTACTGTGGCTCCTAAACTTAAGATTTTGCCCCCCTGAGGTGCTTCATTTCACAGGTTTTTTCTGTATGTTGTCTGTGACCTTGAAGAGCAGTTGGTAATTATTGTTCAGGAAATAATGGGTGTTTAGTTGGACAGTATTCTTTCAGCCTTTTGCAGTAAATACAGCAACAGTATAAAGCTCTCATCTCTAGGAATTGGATTTTTATCTTCATAAACTAGATTGTTTATTTTATCAACTGGGTTTTTTTATTTACAGCAGTCTAGTGGTCAGGAACGTCAAGGAGGTACCTCACCCTGCTATTTTAGCCTTGAACTTTGGAACTGTACAACAACTTCTAAAGAATTCAAGGTCAAAAAGGCAGCAACTTGTTTTATACTGGGTGACTGATTTAAAAATTAACAATATATGAAATTTTGCACTAAGCTGCCCAAATCACTGCTGAAATGGTAACTGTATTTTCTCAAATGAGGAGAAGAAATGGGACGTTTGGGGTTTTTTCTGAAGTTATTTATGTTAAATAAAAATTATTAAAAAATGAAACGCTCAGCTTCATTCCTTGAAGTTACTTGTTTTTCATGCTGGTTGTTTTGCCTTTCATAAACAGTGCCATTTTTTAAGGCTTTTCAATTATGGGAAGAGTGAAACACTTCTCACTGCTTCTAAATTTAACTCCTTCTTCTTAGGCATAATATACCAGCTTCTGGTCACTTTGGTATTATGGCAGTTGTCTGATTTTTCTGAAGCACTCCATTATTAGTGAGGAATGTGGAAAGGACAAAGCATTGAGTAATTGTGCAGTGAGTGTCCTCCCCCTTCCATGTTCAGGAGAGCAGTATGATGCTTTAACTTCTGTGAATGCATAAAATTGAAGAAATAAAGACTGCATAGACATTCTGAATGTTCGTACTCAGTTATTCTCAGACTTTGAGTACTTCGGAGTTAAACACTGATGTGTTTTTGAATCCTTAGCCTAAAAGTCTTTTCTTTATTTTTGAATACATGTGACTGGTGCTGTTGGAGAGATGCTAGATACATTTCTGGTTTGATCCAGAAATGTTAGGATTGGGATCCTTTTGCATCTGAATTGGATAACTTCCTGCCCACCTTTTCCTCAGATGTTATTAACAGTCTCGGAGAGAGCAGGAACAAAGGTCCCTTTTGCGCTCAGTGTCTAGAACATCCCTTGTCTCCTGCAGCCATCACCAGCATCGCCCAGCTGCTGGGCTGTGCTGGGCCGTGATCTCTGACCTGTGCAGGCATAGACTGCTTGTAAGTTCAAGTGTGTTAGGTGAGAATGGAAACTGTTGAGCTCTTCACTCTTAGCATACACAATATAGTTCGTTCTTTTTCCATCAAGCGTTTATAACTTGTATAATTGAACCAATTAAGAGAATGGAGAATGGCAAAAATTAATCTCTAAAAAAAGAGACTAATTATTAATTTTTCTCTCCTCAAATTTTATGGGTACTAGAATGTTCAAGTTTAGGTAAAAATGCTTTCCGTATCTGCATTGTAAATGGAACTATGTTGGAAGCTTTTAAAAATTTATATTTAATCTGAGTTGAAGGATGCCACACTTTCTTTGCCAAGCAATTTGAATGGGAATTCGTAGATGACTGTTACTGAATGGGTTCAGCATGATATGCAAAGGTCACCATTGGTTTTTTGACTAAAATGTGGGTGTATAATGCTTTGCAGAATTTAAAGACATTGAAATTGTGGCACTGTATCAAACCTGCATGTAGTTAAAAACCGAAGTTTTGTACCTTTTCATGTAGATGGTGGGTTTTATATTCCTTAGTGCTACAAAGCTGCTGCAGACAGTAAATAGAAATAATCACAGAATGGTAGGAAGGGACTCAAACCTGTGACTTGGTCAGTGATAAAATAGCAACTTGTTAGGTGGAGTGCTCATTCACAGGCATTTGGGCTTAACATACTTTGTTCATGCAAGTGTGGACACAGTCCTAATTGTATGTCTGAGTACACTATGTGAATTACTTACTTGTTGTGGGTTTTGTGTGTGTGTTTTTTCCCCAAAGGGATAGTGGAGCAATCACAACAAGCATATCAAGAAGCTTTTGAAATCAGTAAAAAGGAGATGCAACCAACACATCCTATCAGATTAGGTCTGGCTCTAAACTTCTCTGTGTTTTATTATGAGATTCTTAATTCCCCGGAGAAAGCCTGTTCCCTTGCAAAAACGGTAAGTCTGAGGGGGGGAGAAATCCATTTATGTTATTTTCGTAACCTTTTGTAACATGGCCAATGCAGTTGTTTGTTTTTATTACACTAGGCTTTTGATGAAGCAATTGCTGAACTTGATACATTAAGTGAAGAGTCATACAAAGACAGCACGCTAATAATGCAGTTACTGAGAGACAACTTGACAGTGAGTATCGTTAAAGTTTGCATATTGTTCACAGTGGGGTTGGACTTTGTGGCACTCGGAGTGTCCTGGGCATTCTTAGCTGTGGAACTGTGTCTGTCAGTTACGTACAGATGAGTTTATGGTACATCATCTTTCTGAGCTACATCTTTTTCTCCGACCTAGTCTTTCGTATCTGCATGCTGATTAACACAGCTTTCTGACATGACAAATTGACTATTTTTTTTCAGGTTTTCTTACTGAAGAAATTTAGCTCATTTAAGTGATATAGTTTAGACTGTGACTAGCAACGCAATTATCTTTTGATTAAAAAGCATTTGAGAATACAGTTTCATTTGTGTCTCCAAAACTTATGTCAAATTTCATATAACTTATTCTGTGTGATTCACATGCAAGGAGTAGATCTACATGAAAACTACAAAGCTAGCAGGTCCTTTTAAAGGCCTGTTGTTTGGGAGGGTTTTGTTTGGCTTTGATTTTGGCAAAGCTGCAGTTGGAATCACTGCTAGCCAGGCTATTTCCATGGCAGTTGTAAAATAGCACTTAATTATTTTTTCTCCTTGGACTTACAGATGTCTGTGGTGTACATCAGGGGTCAAGATTGTGGTGCTTTGTCAGAGTAATCAAAATCTTCATCTTGGGGGGTGGGGTTAACCTACATTGAACTTTAAAACTGGCAAACATTTAAAGCAAATGACACAGTAAATGTAAGCAAACATGCAATAGTGTAATTAATACCGTAGTTCACTCCCCAGTCTCTGTTGGGAGGGGGAGAGCTGCAAGCCAGAACTGAAAAAATAAGAAGCACCTCTTGTATCCAAGTGTAACCCCTTGTTCACATTCTGTAGCTCTGGTATCAGGGATATTTACAAAATAGCTGGGCCTCTTTTAACGTAACTAGAAGTAATGCTGTGCGGTTGCATAGAATTGGAGTTGCCATATTTTCTGCCTTTGTTTCTAACACTTTATTTCCCTGTTCCTTGGAACCTTTTGCACTAGAATGGCAACTTAACACTGCTGAAAAAACTGCTTGTGATTGTTCCAGCTGTTGCTTACAAAACAAATGGAAGAGATTTCTCAACCTCTGTAATGGAGACAGATACAGGATTGGCATCGCTCTCAATGTCTGTGTGTGCTGTCCCCTTGTGTGAGATTGCTCAAGAGCTGTCCTTTGAATGACTGGTATTGAAATGGAGAATAGAGGCTGACTTTAATTGCTGAGAAAATAATGTAAAACTTGTCATAGCAGTTGGAAAGCAAATTGTTTCACACAAGAGCAAAAGTTGGACTGAGCTATCGCAGTGTGTGAATTACAGTAGTAGGCCTGATAATTGGTTTGAGCTTTCCGTTATAAGGCAGAAAGCTGTAGGCAGCTGCAGGATTCCATATTCTTGAATGGGTGATATGTCTTACCTTAAATGCTTGGCATGACCTGTCCGAGTGCTTTGACTCCATGTTTTTCCACAGTTTCTTGAGAAAATAAGTTTTGTTGTATGTGTGACTGACAAAGACTGCGATGAATTTCATAAATGTAAAAAAGGTCTGTTTTGGTAGTTGCACAAGTCTCTTACAATGGCTTTTGAGAGTGGTTCAGCGTGTTGATCAGTTGTGTGCAGGAGCAGTTTCCTCAGCTGTTGATTGTTTTTACGTTGAGTCTTATATGGTTGAAGAAGAGTCTGTGTTCCTTCTCAGCAGGGACTGAAGGCAGAGAAGTGTTCAGAGAGTTGTTTATATCAAGTCAAAATCTGTTTTACTGGGATTGCTAGGTAATGCCTCATTTGCTCTGTTAAGAAAAATTTCCTTTAAGAAAAAAACCAAAACCCTAAGGGTTTGAGGGTTTTTTTTCACAGCAGACTTGTTAAACTATGCTTTCAGTTGGTAATCCTTCTTTTGTACCAGTCAGGCCCTTTTTATTTAATGAATAAAAGTATGTATATATCTGTAGATACTCTAGACTTAAGGATTTAGGATAGAAGCCTCTGATAAAATCCTAATAAAACTGTTCCTTATAAGAATAGCACTGAAGGTTGAGAATAAGACAGTGTTCTAATAATGTAGCCTAGCGAAGAATGTAGTGTAGGGGCTGGGAACTGACAAATGTGCTGTTGTCTCCAGTGAACTAACTTGTTGCCTAATGCCTTCTGTGAGGAACATTTAGTGCAGGTATCGTGTGTTATATTCAGGCCCAGAACAAAGCTACCGGTCTTGCACAAGCTTCTCTATTACCTTGTACTCCTGGAAAGGATAAAATGTTTCTGATGATGGATTTTTATATTTATTTATTTTAGTATCTTGTGAGACCTTAATGTAGGTAGAGAGAGAATTACTTGCTCTTAGGTTTTACCACCTTAAGCTACAGAGCGTGAAGGATTCGGTTAATGCTGCTGTAACTCCATAAAGCATGAGATGACAAATCACACTGCACTGCTAATAGTTTGGAAGCAGCCAGCGTGGCAAAATACTTGGTTCACAAAATAATTTCTTTGCCATGGGTGTTGCTCTGGAAGTGGTGCTTAGTTTCCTTAGTTAGTACTTAATCTTGATACATGTCTCCTTAGTATGGTATTTATGGAGCTGAAAATAAGATTTTGTGCATACAGCATGTTTAGCCTGATATTTTTTTACCTTCCTTGCCTCCTATCCTCCAAGTTTGAAGGCTCTTGTGTTCCATAAGTTGCTGAAGATGATACAGCTGACAGAATAGAGCCAAAGAAAAGATATTTCAATGAAATATGCTTGGTTTTAAAAAAAAAAAAGCTTCAGATGTCTGCTTTGAAGAAAAGGTAACACTCACTGTGATGCTGGATGTGGAGAGAGACCTTTACTGAAGCTGTTTCTTCAGGAAGATGAAGAGGAGGAGGTGCAAATGCACAGGAAACCAAGTGTTCTAGTTCCTGATTCTCATGTATCTGTTCTGTACATCTGATTCTTGCCTGCTTGTAATTGTGTTATAGTGAGCCTTGTGGATATGAGACTTTGGTTCTGCCTGTTCGTGAACTTCCACACTGATGTCGTGTAGGGTTGGGGCACCTAGGACTACATTGCCATTTTGTCTTGTGTAGCAGTAATAGCCAAGAAATACACTCATGTCCAGGTGTGCTTTTTTTTTTCCCCATGGTGCTCAGTAGGATCTCTTACAAAACTCTGATATAAAAGTAAAAGGCTTTCTTTCTAATAATTCCTTATTAATTGTTAGTCATAAATGTTAATGTCTGACATATTTTATTCTGTTTTCTCTCCTGAACAGTTGTGGACATCGGATACCCAAGGAGATGAAGCCGAAGCAGGAGAAGGAGGGGAGAATTAACCAGCCTTCCAACTTCCGTCTGCCTCATTCTGAAATTTACACAGTAGACCATTTGTCATCCATGCTGTCCCACAAATAGTTTTTGTTTACGATTTGACAGGTTTATGTTACTTCTATTTGGATTTCTGTATTTCCCATGTGGTTTTGTTTAATATTAGGGGAATAGAGCCAGTTAACATTTGGGGAACTTATCTGTTTTCATCTGAGGTGGCCAATATAGGGTTGTGAAATTTTTATACAAGTTTTACATGTTTGGCATAGTACTTTTGGTACATTGTGGCTTCCCACAAGGCCAGTGTTAAAACAGCTTTCTATGTCAAGCAAAGACAACTGCTTGCATATTGGTCTGTCACGGTGGAAAAAAGGGATCATCAGTTGCAGCCACAGGTGTAGTTAGCATGAGTTTCCCAGCTGGAGCACGCATGGCTGTGGGTAAACTGATGTCCCATAGATATTGCATGTCAAGTCAACATGTGAAATCTGTGGAATATATCAATCAAGTGTACATCTTTGATTGCAGCTGAAGTGTTCCTTAAGACAGTTTGATAACCCAGTCAACTTTCTCTAGCGAAGGACAGAGAAACGGTTCACATTCCATTATTTGTAAAGTTACCTGCTGTTGCTTTCATTATTTTTGCAACACATTTTATTTGTATTTAAATGGTTTAAGCAACCTAAGAACAAATGTACAAGTAAAGATGCAGTAAAAAATGAATTGCTTGATATCCATAATGACACTGTATATCGAGCACAGCAGTAAAACAAAAACCCATGTATTTAACTTTTTTAGGTTTTTTGCTTTTGTGATTTTTTTTTGATACTTGCCTAACATGCATGTGCTGTAAAAATAGTTAACAGGGAAATAACTTGAGATGATGGCTAGCTTTGTTTAATGTCTTATGAAATTTTCATGAACAATCCAAGCATAACTGTTCAGAACATGTGTATTAAGTTGATGTAAGTGGAATAAAAGTTTTATGAATGGACTTTTCAACTACCTTTGGTGTGGATTTCATGTGATCTGTCTTCCCACACCTTTTAGAGCAGTGTCAGTATTATACACAAATTCAGTAAGGAGGTATTTTTATTATGGAAAATACATGTGTAGGCACTTAATTAATTTCAAGGAAATCAAGATTGAATATTTCTTATCTGATTTCTGTGATTGCTCTAATTAATTTATTTACAGCTTTTAGATGATGTGTACAGCTTTACTGACTGGCTGGCTGGTACTCTGGAGAGTAGCAAACGTGTGGTCCCTGGACTGAGGGCAAAAGGCATATGAAGTTCTTTAAGAGGTAACCTTTGGAATAGATCTAGTTACACAGAACCCCAGAGCTCACTGTGAAAGAGGACTGAGCAGGAACCTCAGAGGGTTCAGCCACCGCAGCTCAGTTTGTCAAAAGGCTCCCCAGAGCAATGATGCTCTTCACTTCTTCATCCCCAGTGTGGGCTGCACTGATGGTATTTCCTAAAATACTAAGACATTTGTATATGCTTGGTTTGAAACTGAGAGAATTACAGGGAAATTGAGACTATAATTTTCAAACAGTATCACACCTCTGTCAAGAGCTGAGACTCTTGGAAAATAATTGAACTGTATAAAAATACACTCATGGTATAAATGCAGCTTAGGTAGTCAACTTAAGGCCACTCAAGCTTCCCTTTTTCTTGATTGAGCTGCACCTGTAAGCAGAGTGCAAGTACTTCCTAGTTTTAGATAACTCTTATGTGGGTGAAAAATTATCTTGGTTTTCACTAGGTTAATCTGATACCTGGAATAAGATGAACCAAGTCACTGAAAGTGAACTCCGTTGCCTTTCCCTTTTGTGTGTGCAGTGGACTTAAGCAAGTTACAGGTCTGACTTTTTAAGTCAATACAGAATTTTCTTGTATTGAAAAAAAAAAGTTAAAATATATATGATCGATGCATTCAGAATGGGATGCTCTGTTTTCAGAAGCAGCTGAACACTTTGTCCCAGAATTTTAAGGATTGAGATCAGTAGAAAAGGTGGGTGGGATAATCTGAACAAAGTAGGTAGGGACACTAGTCACCATTCCTAGAGTTTAAAGTTAAGTATCGGTTTTAATAGGTAATACAAATTACGGTATGATTAAGAATATAGAGAAGATAATGATATGGAGGGCAAAGGTTAATGAGACTTTCTAAGGGAGAACGTACTACATTCTTCAATGACTGCTGGAAAAAAAAAGTAACAATGACTACTTTAATACACCAAAGCACTTGTCCAAAGGGGAAAAAAAACCATAATCGAATACATTTACAGAACAAAGGGCTACATTCCTGTCAGGAAGGACCCAGGTTGGCAGACCTTGGCTAAAAAACTCCTTTGGGGATATTGGACCCACTTTTAGAAAGGAAAGACCACAGATCACTCTATAGCAAATGCTGAGTTGTGTCTCTGAGGCTTTAATGAAGACGTTGCCCACTTCCCTTATTGATAGGATTTGACTTTCAACTTGCAGAGTAAGCTGCTTTAAACGTTTGAATATAAGATGTCTGAAAAAATGTGACCTGAAAATGCCCTTTTTGTTTTTTTTTCTTTTAAAATTTTATCCATCCCTTTATGGAAGCTTTGAGTTAGGAGGGTTCTGTATAGTTTCTCCATGTACCTGGAGAAATCAAGGCATTGCTGAAAACTCAAATGTGCACATAATCAAAAGAGGACTGGTGAAATAGTAGAAGTAGTAATTAACTCTGGTGCCTTTACCGTGAAATATGAAGGTACCTTTATATAGAAGGTAATTGGATCTTTTTTGATTGGTTTTGTTTGATTATTTTTTTAAGCCTTCTGTTATTTCAGTGCCTAAGCTGATCTCTTAAATATCACAGATTTACCCTTAATTCTTCATTTCCTCCGTTTTTCCACTAGAGTGATCTGTAGTATCTGATCATGAAAAAGAATTCCTGTACTGAATGAGCAGCCTCCTCTTACTGCAAGCATATTTTCATGTAGTTTTCGTCTTTGTCCCAACGTTGAAGACTCTCCTAAAACAAGTCAGTGCATACCCTGTTCAGCGGTGCGGTCTCCTACTTTATTGAGCAGAGGAGGCTCACAGGGGCCTGGAATTCTTTGTTTCTTAAGTGCAGTGGCAGCGCAGGATTGTGCAGGATCTGTGTTGTGCCCACAGACCTATGGACCAGACGGCACAGGTGAAGGGGTCTGACAGCAAGAGAGGTTGGAGGTGTTCAAACGGAGCCGCCTGCTGCACTGAGGGCAGCCCTGCGTCCCCCTCAGCCCTCTGACAACAAGGCTTCCAGAGCAAGTGTGGGCATGTAGGAACTAAAGCTGTGAGTTTGAGCCCCTGCAGCAGCAATCTGATAGCCCCAGTTAGCGCCTGCCTTTTATTCACCTTGCCTTTTGCTTCAGGTCCCTTTGGAAGGCAGGGAGCTGAACTGGCTACACCTCGTGTGGGGGAGCCATCCATGCTCCAGCAGCACGGGACGGGTGTGCTTCCTTATTGCCAGTAACTGCATCTCGGCAAGGTCCTGGCAGGCTGATGCTTCCAGATTCTGGGTGGAGGAGGGAAGGAAGGACAGCCGTATGGATAAGTAAATGTAATAGAAGTCAAGATTTAGCACTCTATTCCTAACTCTCTTTGTTTTTTCCTATGGTAAGTAGCTTTATTTTCTTTCAAGGTGCTGTTAAAAGTTATTGGAAGATGGGGAATCCCAGCCTTTCTGAAAACAGTTACTCAAAGTGCCCTTTCAAAGAAGGGAAATCACCTGCTGCTGGTGTGGTGTTAAGGTGCCTCAGAAATCAGGTAAGGAACCTGTTGAAAGTGAGAACTATTCTAAAAAAATCATTGTAGCCTTTGCACTATATTCAAAGGCCTTGTATTAATCTCGTGGATAAAATGGGAAATAATGTTTTGCCTACCTCGTGCTTAGAAAAATTGGTATTGTCTGTTAGCTGTAGCTGGTAGGAGCTGCTAGTTGTGATGAGTAACCCAAGCACGCCCTTCCACTCGGCAGGTTATGGACAATATAGTAAACGTTGCTTGACTCATGTATTCTTCTGTTTTAATGTAACAAAATCATTTGCTTTAAGGATTTTTCTGCTTTTTCTATCCTCTTGTAGCCTAATCTGAATTAACGACAAAAAAAAATTCACTTTAAACCTGCCAAGTGCTCATTGCCATAGCAACTACCTGCTTTTTAAAAGATTTAGGAGCATTCATGGTAAGACAATACCAACATGAATCCAGAAAATTAAGCTCAATTCTGTGTTTTTTGCATTGTGCCTTGCTGTCCCCAAGCTCTGCTTTTGACAAATGAGTGACAGTAAAGTGCTTCAAAGACTTCCGCGGAACTCAGTTTCCATCTGAAAGCAGAAAAGCTGGGGCTGCTCCCCTGGTTTGGGATCAGGGTGAGAGATTCACCTCAGGTCGCTGTGATTTTGCTGAAGTTGGCACTTGGTGTTACCTTTAGTTGTTTGAGTTGAGTCAAGGTATCTTCTGCCCTCTCCTCAGCGGGACTGATGTGGAGCTTCAGTAGGTGCAAAGCCCAGCAGTCTTTAAACGGGTTCTTGAAGCAGAATAAACTATTTTAGAGGTGTAGATTTGCTTTGGAGTTGGGAAAGGGTGTGTTAGTCATCCCATTGGCACTGGCTGGTGTGGGACAACTCTTCAGTCATGGGGTAGAGCCAAGTCAATCATGCTGCACACCAAATTGCTTTTTTAGAACTAGAGGGGAAATGGCAATTCCAGATTCTGTTCCCAGGCAAAATACAGCAACAATTATGGCTTAGAAGTAGGGGTTTCTAACCTTAAGAGGTTCACTGTGCAAGCCAGGCAGTTTTGCTTGGCTTGTCAGGAACGCACACTTCTGGAACATCCAAGGTTCCTGCAGTGAGCAGGGCAGTTTTAGAGCTGGTAGAGCTGTTCTGCAGAAAGTTATGGGTTTTTTAAGGAAACTTTTTTGAAGGCAACTGCTTATCTGGATGCTTAGTCCCACTGGCAAAACCCCCAGGTGTTACCAGATTGTAGTGGCTGGCTGAAAGTAGCCTTGAAGGAAACTGAAACATACAGGGCCCCAAACTCAGCTGCTAGATGCAAGTCTGAAATGTAATTCATCACAGCCCATTACTTTATGAGACTCCTGACTGTGGGGAAGAGAGCAAAAGAAAACGTTTCAAGGATGGAACTTCAAGTATGTCATGCACTGGTTTGCATGTCTGAGGCTTGGAAAATAGTCGAAGACAGTAAGTATTTTTAACTGTAGGCTACCTTTTTCTTGCCTTTTTTTTTTCTTTATTAGGGTGGGTATTTTTTTCTGTTTTCTTTCTTACTAGAGATGTGCTTCCCTGAAGCAACTTCATAAATAATTTCTGTTGATGAGCTGTTTCTTACCTGACAAGAAACATTGGGTTTGATGCGAGGACTTGCTCCCTTACTGCCTCTGCTTGCTCCATGTTCTTTCTTCTCCTTACTTTTCATTGTGGGCCACTGTGTAAGCTGTGCTGTAGCACTTTGAAGCGTTTCATCAAGAATCTACATATTTGTGGTGAGTAAAGTGATATCTGCATACTGGAAGCATTCATTTGCAGTGCTGCTGTTGCTGTAGATTACAGTGCTGTCTACAGAAAATCTCAGTACTGTGCACTCGAGCTGCCATCACAGCAGAGCATCCCGGGCAGACCGACGAGCCCACCACCAGGTGACTTGTAGGGCAGACATAACAGCATGGCAGCCTGTGTGAATTTGCAAAGCCAAGTCCTAAGCTGCTGATTTTTATTTTTTTTTAAGATCCTTAAAGAGGAAATAATTATTTAAATCCTTTTCGTGGTAAAATATCCTTACTCATAGATGAACGTCAAGTTTAATGCCATCGGGTTATTTCTTTACGTCTAAATTTGGTCTTTTTATTTCTTTACAATGGAAAAGTAATGCTTTCGTGTGCTCTGGTCTGAATTGACTCCTCCTGCTGCTGTGTAGCCACTCGTTGAGTGGAGAGGAAGCCCAATCCCCAACCTTGTGCCCCAAAGCCAGTGCTTGTCCATTGCACTGAGCGTTTTTTAAGAGGCTCATTATAGTTTAACCTTCTGGGGCAGGGTAGTTAAGCTGTTTTGCTGTTAATGCTAAGCTGTTCAGCATCAGCATATCTAATTCCCAACTTCTACTGCCAAAAGGAACCGGCAAACCCTTCTAGGTCAGTGAGATTGTCTCTGGGTTGCCAGAAAGTGGTATTTCACAAATGAGAGTTTTTCTGACCAAAGGTAAGGATGTACCGTTGCCCCTGTTGGTTGCTTAATGAGTCCTGGGGGCCGGGTCATGGGTTCTAGGCTTTGTAGAGAAAACATGAAACTTGAGCAAAACACCTGTGTATGTGTTTTGAGACCTGACAGCGTTTCTGTTCTCGGTTTCACAGTTCTGTTCCAAGTAGAGAAAGGTGAACTTATTAACACTGGTAGCTGAGATGTTACCCAAGCTAGATCTCGTAAGTGTGAATCCAGACCATTCACCTCCTCCTTTCCCATTCTGCCATGTGTCCATGAGCAAAGGCCATGAAGAGGTAACAAGCTCTTATATTCGAGTGAAAAATTACTTGGTGAAGCAAAGTGCCTTCCTTTTAATAGCAGGGAAACAAGTGTGAGCCTGTTACATAAAGCAGTGATGAGTGTTTTCCTCCAAGAAGCATCAAGTTGATGGTCACTCTGCAATGCTAGCATAGCTTGAACTTTAATCCTGACCTATGAAAGCACAAGGATGGGGTTTACTACCTGCTGCCCGTCAATAGTATTAAAGAAATCTAATTTTAGGTATCAAGTGTTGTGGACTGTCCATCTTTTCCCGGTGTGTTTTGTCAGACTTGAAATTCATTGTGTGCTAAAGTCCCAACAAGACAGAAGGTTGCGCAGCTGGGGCTGTAGAAATAGCTTACTTTTAAACATTAGGGAAGATAAGTCTGTGGTGGTGTGTATTCTGGAAGATAAATAGCTCTTTTGCAGAGAATGCAAACAGATACTTTGACAAGGTGAGCAAAAAAAAATGCTAATAAGAAGACGACAACAAAAGGAAGTAAGATGATGTGCTGAGAGAGACAGGGAAGTGAGGCAGCAAGAATCTAACCTCAAAGCACAGAAAAATTACATGACCCGACTTGTGGGCCAGCCCTCAGCACTGCAGCGAGGACGATAGAGGAGCACGTTCCGTGGGACCCTGCCACTGTGTAGGACCAGAAGTGTTTTAAAAACCCAGGCTTGACCAATGAGAAGTTTTAGACAGAATGCGTCCTACAGAAATGCTCTGGAGTTTTGGAAAATGGGATCATGTTCATTAAATGTGACCTTCAGAGAGAAGCAGAGTTAGACATGTATCTTTTTATTATTAATGTATATGTTAAGCATATGTCAGGCCTACACTACTTACTGAACTGTGATGAGATTTTGATTAATACTTGGTTTTGGTTTTACTGCTATCCTTAGCAGAAATCCAGATCACAATTAAGGTCGTAGGGGAACACCTGGAATAATATTGTCATCATCAGAGCAAAGACACCGAGTGCAGCACAGATAAGGGTTTTAAAGGAAGCACCTAATTGATTTTGATTTTTCCTAATGAAAAAACCTGCCAAGTGCCTGATGAGCACTGGGGCATGTCATCATGGACCCAACAGTCCCTCCTTTTCAATTACTGCAGGAGCTCAAAATGATTATCCTGAGGGACTGGTCAGCAAGGAGAGTTTTTGCTTCAGTGGCTGTTACAGTGATACAATGTACACCAGAAATAATTCCTCCTTGCTCTCGAATCTGTCGCACATACAAAACCCAAGGTTTTGAATATGCTTGGAAAGTAAAATCAAAAACCAGTCTTGACATTCGCAACTGCAGCGTGGACAAGCCAAGGACAGTCTCTGGCCATCGTGTGGGAGCTACCTGCCTGCTGCCCACCCCTGCAGCCTGTCCCAGCTGCCAACAAGAGTCAGTTTGCTGCCGTCTGCAGCTCCTGCTTGTCAGGAGCAACTGCCAGGATGGACAAACTGCCTAAGGAAGCCCTGGCACCTTCCCAGGGGTGTTAAGCAGATTGGGAGAGAGTTGTGGAACTGGCAAGCAGAAAGTGAAACAATTGATGGATTTTCAAGGAGGGGAAGGAAATAGTTCTGATAGTCTGTATGCAGTGGTGAGCTTTTTTATGGTGGGATAAGCATAGTTATAATAGTGAGGAAAAAAAGTATCTCCAAAGAAGTCTCTTGTTATATGTTTTGGTAGTACATCATGTTCCAAACCCATGGAAATGTGAAGGATGGATCCAACGTACTTTCCAGTCAAAATGGGCTTAATTAGAGATACCAGCTGAAAGTCAAGTGGAAGGCTAAAATTGATGCCTAGAGGAACACTTGGTGGTGGCAGGAGATGTCCATGTGAGGGAGGAGGGTGGCGTTCAATGATTACAGTCATGAAGGGTGTGATGAGTTTGCAGCCTCAGCAGATTGTGCCCCGTATCTCTGAAGACCCGCAGTGATTCATGAGTCACCTTCTCCTTTATCCTACTGGTACGTGGAGATCGATAGCAAAGGGAGGTGAAAAGCAAGTTGCTGTGCTGGTTTCAGCTAAGAAGTTTTATTACGAAGAAGCTATACTTTTTAATGTAAGAGATCTTTTAACTGAAATGTTTGATTAAAACATTTATTATTCAAACAAGAGACTTCAAGATGGAATTTAAACCTTGCAGAAAATCACATACATTTTTGAGAAAATGTAAGCTGAATTTGGAGCAGATTTCATGCCCCATACTGAGCAAAAGCTGCATCACACTCTTCCTAATGAGATTCCTGGGACAAATTAAGAAATCAGTTATATATATTTCATGAGGAAATAAGATGTCTCAGAGGGATGAGCCAGATGACCTTTTCTTAATTCAAGAAATGTCTGTTACACTCTGATGATACATTTTTCTTGTTAGCCCTACAGAATGGATGGTAATATTATTTTTTGTGATACTAGATTCCTTTTAATTACGTCTTTCCTTCTGTGTGGCACGTACTAAGGTTCCAGTTGTGTCATGGACTTAAACTCCTTTTGCTAAGACCGTAGGCAGCTGAAGATAAAACTCAATTAAAAAAACCAAAAACTAACTAACAACAGATCAAGAAGCTATCAGATACTCTAAGGCAGTATCAGTGGCATATTGCAGCAAGAAGTAAAACCTGCCTTTCAAAAGATGAGAGAGTTGTTTATGTTGTTGATAGAAAAGGAATTATTTTTGTAGTTACTTAAGAGCTACTGCTGAAAGTGTCTGACACCCACCTTGAGCTGCATCTGGCTATTCTGTAACTGAGGAAGGAGCACTGAGAGAAGGGATCGTTGCTTTGCAGAATTTCTAGAAGATTATCTGGGAGAAGAGGGAAATCTTTTAGGAGACATTTGTGCTGTTGGTAATGGCAGCAAATGCTGTGCCGGGCTCTGCAGAGGTATACAAAACACATGCCCTGGGGGTCCTTGTGCTCTCAGCGGTCAGTTAGTGTATCTGTAGAATTCTTCCAGAGGCTGGAGGCGCTGCTGGAGTTCATGTCTCTGTCTGTGACTGCCTGGCAGCTCCATCTGCTCCGTGGCCTCAGCAGAAAATTGTCCAGAGACTGAAGTACTTAAAGCCTTGGTGCCTGTAGCTACGTGCTGTTGGCAATCCACACTGAAACTCCATTTTCTGTAGCAAATAGTGAACTGGAGCTCTCTTAGTTGAACAGCAACATGCAAGTTCTTTGTCCAGAGACACCTGTAATCTTTCTCTAGCCCATAGGACAGCATCATTATCAGCAAGCATCTGGTGTGCCAGGTTGTATAGTAAGAGAAGATTGTCAGGCTCTCCACATTCAACACCGCATCCAGCCTGATGGAGCATTTCTGAGCACAAAGACCCCTGGACACTGTTCCTCAGTGCCAAACCATAGAACAGAAGAGGCCCAGGTGCTGAAATTCAAAGCATCTAACTCTTGGACTTGGTAGCATGGATGGAGGAGGCAGAGTGAGAGCACCCCCTCTACCTGCCTCCAGGAGCAGGCTTCAACCTGCAGGGTGGTGATCACCCCTGTGGCCCCCTCTAAAGCTAAAGGACCCTTTACCAGGTGACTAGTCGTCTTTAACAGACACAGGATAAATACCATCCCCTGGAGATGCCTCTCTCTCCTTTGATGGACACACAAGCCCCAGTTTTTGGTGGCCTGAAGTCAGAGGAGCTGCCCCTCCATGTCCTGACTTGCGCCCACTCTCTTTCGTGTGTGCAGCCTTCTCTGCTGCCCTTTCCCCGCCACACAGATGCCAGGCTGTGTGTTTAAAAGCCCGGTGTCCCCACGAGTGGGCAGCTCTGGCTGCCCTCCTGAGCTGACAAGCATGAGAGCTCCCAGAAAGGGCAGCCTCTGCATGGCTGTAGGTGGTGGTTTGAGGAACCAGGGAGATTCCAAACCCTGTTATTTTGATAACTGGTTCCCTCGCTGCCAAGCATGGGGGAAGCAGCGGGTGGCTCCTGCAAAACCCCACGGGTTTCTCTCGCTTCTGTGCTTACGTGTCTAGGGCAGGAGGGCAGCGGAGCCGGGCAGCCACCCCTTGTGGGGGCTGGTGCCTCTCCACGGCCCTGTCTGCAGTGACCTCTGTGCCTGCAGGCACCCTGGGGCCTCAAGAAACTGCTTCTTGCCAAAATCATAATGTCTGAATAAACAGAGGAGCTGTGCGAATAATAAACCCTTGGTGTTTCAACCATATTACACACATGAAGCAGCACTCTGAAGCAGAATGACACACAAAGCTGCCAGGAGTAAGTATTCAAGCAGAGTAAGCATTCAGGAAACCTGCAAAAGGTAACCTGGGCGTGTTTTTCTTATCATTAACTGAAAGCTGTCTGCAGCATGTCGCTGCTACCTGCACGGAGCGGTGCAGGTCAGGACACTGACTCACCCTTCACTGCCAGGAGAAGGAAAGGAGCCACCGTCCCCACGGGCAGCCCCCATCAGAGCAGGTCCCTCTCCCGTGTCAGAGGCTGGTCCGTGCTGCTGCGCAGCACCCCACGTCCCGTGGGGAATTGGCCGTCTCTGAAATCAAGTTGGGCTCTTGCTGCTGCTCTTCAGAGAAACTGGATTGGAAGCTCAACAAGGCAGAAAGCACGTGTTGCAATTAAAAAGCAAAGGCATCATGGCAACAGTTGTAGTTTGTGCTGGAGGGAAAGATTTACAGTTCTGCTGTGTTTCTTTCCCAGGAAGACTGGGCTGTCCTACGCATCTCTTTGGTTTTGCAGTCAGAAAGCTAACGCAGCTGAAAATGAATCTTTATTTTCTGCTGGACGGGGCAGAAAGATGGCAGTGGCAGCTCCAGGAGGGTGCAGGACCACCCTTTCTGATCACCACCCATTGGGAAGGGGCAGCCTGCTCACAGAGCTTGAGCCTGGGAACTCACAAGAGCCACGTGCAGTGCTCTGCTTTCCCATCCCATGGGGCCAAGGGGTGGGTTTTGTGAGCATCCGTGACCTGAACCAGGCTAATTCATCCATGAGCCACTCCTGCATGAAAGAGAGGTCACGCCGTGCCCAATCCTGCCCTGCAGGCTCACTGCTCCTGCCTGAGATATAAATAGTAACTGAGCCTAAAAATGTTTACAGGTTGGTTTTTTTTATACCTGAAAAGAAACTAGGTCAGACAGTAATAAAGGACATTGCTTCATCTTTTTTCCCCCTAAGGAGAGAGGAAGGTGAACTTTCTGTTTATAGAGTTTTCCATCAATGAGTTTATCTCATCCTCCTGTTGTGTTGTTACTTGGCAGTAAACAGCATGCTGATGAGATCTCTTTAGCACTTCCCACAAGATGATGGTTTTATTATTATGCTGCTGTAACCGTGATGGACTGGAGGCAGAAGCCTGGCTGGGTGTGTGGGGAGATCCCGATGCGTTGTACCAGACCAAGTTTCGATGGTAAATGTTGGGCACAGCTTTTCTCAGTGCATTTTCACTTGGGAATCTCTCCATTGCACAGGGTCAGGATCCAGGATGAATAAAATTAATTTTACGGCTTCTAGTGTTTTTTGTCTCTTCCCAGCTCTGTTGTGGGAGAGGGGACAGGGAAAGGGAGAGCAGGGAGTTAATTCAGTTTCCATTGCCCCGTGATGTTTTTCCTTTAAAATACTCATCCCACCACAGCCCCACTGCGGTGCCCAGACCCCAGCGCCTCTTCCAGAAACAACTCGAGGCTGTTCCATAATCGCTCCCCAAAGCTCATGGTGTTGCCGGCGGCTGCCTGCAAGGGGGGTATCGCTGCTTGTGAAATGAACCATGGTAACTGGAGAGAAGCAGCAAGTCTCTGGGGGTTCCTAATATTCCAAAATTCCTGAAGTACTTGGCCAGTAAGATAAACAAGCCTAATTCTTTTTGTATTCAGATTAGTCCTTTGGTGAATAACTTTCATTTCCCGAGTCGAGAAGACTGGCAACAGCTACTGAACTGATGTAAGTATGGCAAAATTTAGTGGCCCCATTCACCTGAGACCAAAACACGGTCTGAGAATCGCCTTTGTGAACAAGGTGCTGGAGAGAAAGGTACAATCTAGACACTGTTTTTCATTCTTTATAAACAGACCATACAACGGCTTCAACCACTGATGTCCTGATTGCAGCTGCTTGGGAGACACCGTGCAAAGCTGTGGTGGCTTTGAGCAAGCACAGCTTTAAGGAGTGTGGTCACAGCTGGTACCTGTAAAAGGCAGGAGAGGCCACCAGGGCTCTGGAAGCCCCTCCTCTCCTGGCAGCCACCAGCTGCTAGGCCCTCTCTCCGACACCAGTGGGGAGGATGCCCCCACAGGGCACCCCTTCTCTGGCGAGAGCCATGCAGAGCTGGGAGCGTCGGGAGCAGCCGCTGTCTCCTGCAGCAGGGTTGACCCAGCTGGACACGCTCGTACTGCAAATGGAATCCAAAGTGTTAGCAGTAACTTGCACTGCTGCAAGAGATCATGACGTCATCTGAAGTTGTCTTTTGTGCAGGCTTGAAACTACACTGTTTGGGACGTGATGAATAGTTCTAACAAAGATTCAGGGGACCACCCAGGAGTTAATATGATTAAGATCAGTTATTTTTTTGTAATTCTAAGAAAGCTTTCAGGTTCATCAAGTGAGCAGCTTCTGTTCCTTTTATCCTGAAATGGGTACACCTACTAGAGCTCGCTGCATGTCACCTTGACAAAATACGTTTTCTGAGCCTTATCTATGTGAAAAAAATCCAGATTATTATAGACATTTCTATTCACATCAAAAGCATTTTTATTTTGCAAGCATTTCTTTGTTATTTCCTACTTAAACGTTGCTGCTAAATCACAGCTGCTGAGAGGGAAGCTGGCACTGATGCTCAGCCTTCCCACCTACTGCTGGGGAATCAGTGGGGGTTCTGTTTCTGCACGGGGACGTTGGTTCTGCTGCCAGTGGCCCATGGACACCCACATGCTCAAAATGAACCCTGGCCCATCTGAGCTCAGAGCTGCAGTGCCGGGAGAGTCAGGGAGTGCTGCGGGATGCACTGCCCAGGTTTGTCCATGCATGTCCTGCTCCCCCTCAAGGGCTGATAACCAGAGGTGGGAGATGGCCACCAAGGTCTTGTCAGGGAGCCCAGAGGAGACCAAGAGTGGGCAGGACACAGCTTCTGCTGAAACACAAGCTGGCCTGGTGACACAGGGGTAATGGTTTTAAATTGGAAGAGGGGAGATTTAGATTAGATATTAGGAAGAAATCCTTTCCTGAGAGGGTGGTGAGGCACTGGAACAGGTTTCCCAGAGAAGTTGTGGCTGCCCCATCCCTGGAAGTGTTCAAGGCCAGGCTGGATGGGGCTTTGAGCAACCTGCTCTAGTGGGAGGTGTCCCTGCCCATGGCAGGGGGGTTGGAACTAGATTATCTTTAAGGTCTCTTCCAACTCTGACCATTCTGTGATTCTGTGTTTAGTTTGGAGGAGGCTGAGGGGAGACCTCATCACCCTCTACAGCTACCTGAAAGGGGGTTGTTGAAAGGTGGGTGCTGGCCTCTTCTCCCAAGTGAACAATGACAGGACCAGAGGAAATGGTCTGAAGTTGCGGCAGGGGAGGTTTAGGTTAGATATGAGGAAGAACTACTTCAGTGAGAGGGTGGTCAGGCACTGGAATGGCCTGCCCAGGGAGGTGGTGGAGTCACCATCCCTGGAGGTATCTAAGAAATGTGTAGATGTGGCACTTCAAGACATGCTCTAGTGGCCAAGATTGTTGGGATGGGTGATCTGTTTTGTGGGGTTCGGTTTTTTGGGTTTTGGCATTTGGTTTTGGTTTGGTCTTTGGTTTCTGGTGTGGGGTGGTGGGGTGGGGTTGGTGTGTGTATGGTTGGACTTGATGATCTCAGAGATCCCTTCCAACCGAGAAAATTCTGTGATTCTGTAGAAATAGGGGTGAATGGAAGCTACTTTGCAATGAGGGAGCTTGCTCCGGCCCTAGGAAGGACAACCTGCAGAGCTGAGCAGCAGAACGGGACACATCCACAGCACATGGGTATGGGGCCACTGCAGGACAGCAGAGCGGCACCTGGCCTGGCAATCTGATTCCCACAGTTAACCACAGAGTGGTTTTTTGGCAGCGTTTTCTTACTCTGCCAAAAGCAGCATAAGAAATAGCTTGTTCACAGTTGCATCTGTGTGAAGACCCTGCAGTCACACGAGACGTTACATAAATCAGTTACTAATTTCTTCAGCGACTGAAATACCAGACGGCCCCCAGAATGGCTCAGCTGAAGCAGCAAACCCAGCGGGGAAGAGAGGGAGGCTGAGAGCTCCCTGCCAGGGCGTGGGGTGCAGGCACTGATGGAGGCTGAGCTGAGAACAGGGCTTCCACCTGCCCAGGGCTTGTCAGCAGAAGGAAAAGGGACCCTGTACAGCATGTGGAGCCCACAGGGCACTGGGCAGCCAGATCGATGCCAAGCTGCTCCCTGCACCAGTGGACCCCACTCTCTTCCCGCATGCCTGGCGAAGCTGCAGTGGCCACAAACAGATTTGAGAGGCAGACAGGGCTGTGACCTTCCTGAGCAGAGGGCAATGTCAGCCTCCTGCCCTTGGGGAGGAACAACCCCATGAAGCAGCAGCAGGGCCAGATGGCTGAGGCACAGGGCTGCTCACAGCAGCTTTCTGCATTCCTCCACTCTTTCTTTCTTTGATTTGTTTAAAACACCTAAGTTTCTTGGCTGATGCTGCTCAACCATTGGCATATTGCTGTGGCCCAGGGTGCTCAGTAATGCCCTACAGCATGAGGCTGCCACCGCCTGGGACATCAGTGTGGGATATTCATGTGATCGGGGCTTGGAGCTGGNGTAATGCCCTACAGCATGAGGCTGCCACCAGTGAGCCTGGGACATCAGTGTGGGATGTCCATGTGATCGGTGCTTGGAGCTGACAGACCTGGCTGGGCTTCATCAGCTCAGAGAAGCCAAGCCGAAGGCTCCTGGATGGCTGTGCCTTGCTGCCAGGGGTCATCTGTTTGTTCTTGGAGCCTCGTGCTGTCCTCAGCCCCACGGGGTCCGTGCGTGGTGTTGGTAAGAGGACAGGCTGATTTGCCAGGGGTCCAGCCCACGTAGCCCCGTGACAGCCTGCCAAGGGCTCTCCTGGATGTCTGCAGTGTCAGACTGGCTAATAACCAAGTAATCATACAAGGTAATTACAGGGTTACTTTTGCCCTCTGAAATAAAGCCCTACCTCATAATTAAAAATAAGGAGAATGGCAATCATAATTATTAGGCTTTAATTAGGCTGACAGAGGCACACATGGCACTGCGAGTACTCTTCTCGCAACCTGCCCTCAGTCCCCACTGACATCTTCCACCAACATGGTGCTCCCAGGGAAGCCCAGGGCAAACTCCTCACTGAAAACAGAAGGTGAGACGTTCATCTCCACATAAACTTCACCAAATGCCATGCAGATCTGAAGAACAAGAGGAACCTGCCCCTTGAGCGTCACCCAGACTTCGATGCCTGCTGCAATTTGACCTGCAGGCTGCTGACGCTCACTCCTCAGCCACGTTAGCAGCTCGTGCATTGCAATTTTAACATCAGAATCATAAATTACACCGTGTTTCATCTGTTCACATCCTCATGGGAGATAATCATAGCCTGGTAGCTCTTCATGCTTAAAATACTGCAGCAAATACTCCATGTTGTTCTTCCCAGCTTTCCCTGAGCAGCCTTACCCCTGGAACACTGGGGAAGGGTTTGTCTGGGGTTGCCTCTGCTGGGGTGCTGGGTACAAGTACCTTCTGCTGCAGGTAAGGTTTAGAAGTCCCTCTAAGTTCAAGACTACCCTTAAGTCTTGCTCCCACTAATAATGAAGTGACAAAATACTGTATTAAAAACTACAGTCCTGGAACAATTGAAAAAAGCATTAAAATTGGGCTCTCAAAGTCTGGGCAGGCAGATTTGCCTGTGTTCTGTCGTGAGCCTCTTCAAGTCCCACTCACGCAGGCAGCTGGTGCTTCCCACCAGCAACGCCGTGCCCTTCAACTCCACAGAACACACTGGAGTTCCCTGCTGAGTGAAACCACAGCCCTTTTGTCACAAAGCGGATCCCACACCTCTCAGCAGATGGGTCTAGACCTGCACAGGGAAGTCTTTATTTCAAAGAATCATAGAANTTCCAACAGTTCTATGTCCTTTCTGTGTTGAGGACTCCAGAGCTGGACACAGTGCTCCATGTGGTTTTCTAGGAGCTGGGCTGAGCGCTTGGGGTCCGAGGAGCCACTGTAGTCCCTCCAGGGTCTGTTCCAAACAGCCCAGCAGAGCTGTGGCTGCAGCAGTGCTGCCTTCCCCGCTGCACAGATCAGATTGCCAAAAACCAGGAACCGAGGAATTAAAGTGATAAAAGTGCATATGTCTGAAACAAGGTACATCCCAAAGGCAGCCCTGCAAGCCAGCTCGCCGTACCTCACCCACCGCGTCCCACTGTCCCCCCAGCCCTCCTGTCCCCAGGGCAGCCCCTACCCAGCCCTGCTGCCCTCCTGCTTATTCCCTGTGCCAAGGCAGCCAGGAATGGTGTCACCCATGTGCCCAAGGCTGTGGCTGAGGAGCGCTGTGAGCTGAAGCCATCTGCTCCAGGACTGAGGGAGCACTGCTACATTACCTGAGCCAACTTCTCCTCTTCTTCCTGGTTAATCAGTGCTAATTGATTGATGGGGGCTCACCCCTGCCTCAGAAGAGAGGCAGCCCCACTCTGCCTCGACAGAGCACGTGTAACATATTTGCTTTTGTGAGGCTGATAGCATCCTTCCCAAAGCAGCTGGTTATTCTCCCAGGCATGACATGAAAACAGCATTTAAGTGGGATGGAGGGCAGCTGCGTGCCTACTGATTACTCTGACACCTCCACCTGGAGCAGGACCGACAGTGACAGTGTCCAAGTGCTACTCAGGTGTGATGGCCACATGCCGTCAAGAGCCTTGAAACCCTCTTCCCCAGCCTCCTGCTGTGCTGAGGCATCTCAGTGTGTCTGGCAGGCACCACCCGGGACAGCTTTTTCCATCTTCCTTCCCTTGGGGAGTGTGAGGGATTGGGAGCACAAAAACGGTGCGGGGACCTGGCATTTCTACCAGGGGTTGGAGGGGCACTGGAGAGGACGGAGGCACCCGGCTGCCCCAGGGAATGGGACGGGGAGGGGGCCGGAGGCTTCCACCCACTGCTGGGGAAGGAAGCGGTGGTTTTTGTCAGCAGCAGGAGGGGAAATCCAGCAAGACGGCTGCTTCATCAAGGCCTGAGCCTCCTGGGAGGCCACGTCATCTTGCTGAGAAAGGAGCTCATGTGCTGGGAAAGTTAAAAATTGACTCGGGGTTATTTAGTCACTGGCCAGGAGCTGGTAGTGGGATGACAGGTGTGACCATGGTGGTGCCCAGGCTGCTGGTGCTCCTGCGCACCTCCTCCCTTCTCATCCCCAGCAGTGCAGTGCAGGGGACATGCAGCTGGTGGCCCTCAAAAGGCATCTCCAGCCAGCCAGAAACCCTGCTGCCATGCTCGCCTCGCCTGCCACAGCAGCAGCAACGCCGGCTTTGCCCCTGCCAGCCCCTGCCCAGCCCCAGCACAGACCCACAGCTACCCTGCGTGCCACCGGCAGCCTGCAGGGAGAGGGGACGGGCCTGGGGAATGAACCGCTAGGCCTGGCCAGAGCAGGCTGAGGTTTTTTAATTCAGTTATTCCCATCCAACTAGGAGTGATCTTGGACATCCCTCCAGGGGGCTGATGGTTTAGAGGTGAGGCTGTCCTTGGGTGCCACATTTTAACAGAGAAAGAAGTGCACCTCCCACCCTGCACCGCAAGAAAGGGGATGGCAGGACCTCAAGAGCCCTCATATTCCCTGAGCAGATGGACAGCGCTGCCAGGAAAATAAAGTGAGTAAAAAGGTGTGGTGGCATCCTCCCTTGCTCCCCTAGGTTGCAGGACACCACCACTTGGGGGTCAGCAGAGGGATATCAGCAGTTCTCTACAACCTTCCCTGTTCTCCTGTTACCTTCTTTTTAAAACTTCTGAAGGGTGCAAAGCAGCAGGGAAGGAGCCATAGAAGTGGTAAATGTGATCTGAGATCTCTGTGCCAACTATTCATTCCTCACAGAATGGGGATGGCAATTAACTGTCTAAAAAGTGGAGCATGAAGGAGAGCTCAAGGAAGGAGCAATCAGTTTACATAAAATAAGCCATTCTGGATTGCCGTGGTCACCTACATGGTACAAGACATCACAGGACAAAAAGTTGGGAGAGATCATTTTCTTAAGCTCCCTTTTAAGTCACATATTCCAGACATGACTTTCCACTCCATGCTGGGTTTTTTTGGGGGGGATAAGCTGCCCAAGTCTGCAGGGAGGATTCCGCAGTTTCCAGGAGAAAGGACCTCTAAGTACGTAGGCTTGTAACTGGCAGCTTGAATTCAGCTTGGCAAATAAACATTGGTTAGAGTCAGGCTAGAGTAGTTGTTGTACAGGTAAAATACGAGAGGTCTCCAGATCCACACAGCTTGAGCTCCAGGGAAGACGAGCCCACCCTCACATGTTCAGTAGTAAAGCAGAGACCAGAAGCAAATTCTGGACATGAATCAGATGCTTCCATAAAAATATGAGATCTTTGAGATCCCATCCTCTGGTTCAAGCCCACCTGTAATTCATAGCTCTGCTTTTCAAAAGAGAAGGCAGTGGTTTTGGGCAGAGTGCTGGACTGAAGCAGCTTCAGGCTCAGCAACAGACCTTGCCTGCAGGTGGGCATGTTTCAGTGACCTCCTTGTTGGGAAGGGCTGCTCTCTCTCCTTGTCCTCAGTGGATGGTCCTCTTTTGAATATCCATTGGCTCACTGTTTGCATCTCCATTCTTAAAATTCTGGATCTGGAGCACTGGTTAGGACATACACCAGCTGGAAGAACATCTCACTGAGGTGAGGCCTGTGAACCTGCAGAGAGCGTTACCAGCTAATAAAGCTCCTGAGCCAGGTGCTGTAAACGATGTCATAGGGCTATAATTCTCCATTCACCTCTCCAGGCAAGCTCTTCTGGGTAGGATCATGTTCCCTTCTGGATTGTTACTGGATTTTAGAGAAATGCTTTGATTCTTCTTGCTACTAGACAGGTGTCTGCTGTCACACAGTGCACTGAGTGCTCCAGCCTCAGCCCAGCTAAACAACAACATGCCCTGTCTAAAGCACATGAAGGTTCTTGCAGAAGTCAGCATAAGGGGCCAGCACCTTCTGGATCAGGCCACCAGCCAACCCTTGAGGGAGGAGCCATCAAGTAGCAAATAGTGCCATCACTGCATATGGTTCTCCAGAGTGATGAAGCAGTGAGCCATGGCCAGTTACCAGTCTGTACACCTCTGGTCTGTAACGCAGGGTTCCACTGCAAACATTTTATGTTGTTCCAGTATGTGCCTCACCCTTCTCATTTATAGGAATTAATGAGGCATTTCATGGGGAAAAAAAAAAAAAAGAAAAAAAGAAAAAAAATAATGAGAGGGTTTCCTATTAAAGCAAGGAAACAATGACAAAGCAAGAGAAACCGGTAGTAAAATAAATAAAAATAGAGCTTGCCTAGCAAAACAGCTATTCTATTATCTCATCAGCATGGCACAGACAGGAGAAATTATATATAGCAGCAGCAGTAATGCTTGGGAGTTGCATCTTGGCACCGCTGCCTCTGGCCACCTCTTTCTGGCTCCCGTTGGCGGTGACACAGAAGGGCAGGGACAGCAGCTGACAGAAACCGCTGTCAGCTCTCCGACCCCACGCTCCGGCAGGGCAGGCCCCGAGCCGGGCGCTGGTGGGGGACACAGCAGGCAGGCGTACCACTGACACTTGATCCCCGCCAAAACAGCAGTCAAGAACAAGGCTCTTTTGTTAGGAATCACAGATTTTCTTGGTGCAACCAGCTGAAAGGCACAAGGGGAAGAGCCGGGAGATGGAGAAGGTAATTGGTTTTAACCGGTTGTCCTGATATTTGAGATGGTGGTATACAATGCAGTCTTGGCTATGATAATCCCTGTTCACAGCAGAGATAAATGGTTTGTGCCATTGCTATGATATTGGACTTAAGAAAGGCAGGAGGAGGGCCAGGAGAGCATCTGTGGTCTGGCTCTCATACCAAAGCTGGGAGCGGGGGGGGTGTTATTTATTCATTTCTACTGAGAAGGCTTCATTAAGAATGTAACTATGTTCATAGTGAAGGAAACAGCCTGTGCACCATTCTAATCATTCTAATGCTGCACTTTTTTTCAAAGATGTTGGAGACATGGATGTATACTGAGTACTTTGTTGCAAGACCCTAGCCATATGGGACAGACACAGCCACCCAGACCCATTCTAGTATTCCGGGGTGGTTGCAATGAACTTCCCACTGCCCTTGGGACTTCAAATAAGAACACGTTACTGCGATCATGTGCAGCAGATCAATTCCAACTGATGGACAGTAACTTGGGAGCTTTGGTAATCTGAAACATGTTACCTTCTTCAGTGTCAGGGCAAGCTCATAGATAGGAACTTGCTAACTTAATGTCCTGGGTTCAGCCGGGATAGAATTAATTTTCTTTCTAGTGATTGCTGTGTTTCAGATTTGGTGTGAAAGGAATGTCAATAATGCATATTTGCATTATTGCATATTGAGAACTGGTGGTTCACATTCTGCAGCCACATCCTAGCCACAAATCTCTGTCTTACCTGAGAGCTGGTCAGCGACTAAGGGGTTCCAAACAGTCCGAGCAAACAGCCAAGGGTCTGGCAGAAGCTGAATGAGAGACAATCCAATAACGAAATTTTAAAAAAATCACACAACCAAAACCAAACAAAAATCCAAAGCACCACACAAGAAGGTTAGCTCTGAGAACAAAAAACTCTTGGGTGGAGCTCTTCTCCTGACCAAGGAGGACGAAGAGAAACAATTTCCAGATACCTGCTATGTGGGAAGGCCAAGGGGAGGAAGGGGAGGCTGCAGAGAGCCCCACTGCCAGGAGCAGTGCTGTCCATGAGCTGCGTGAGAGGTTTCAACCAGCCAGGCAGTTGGGACCAGCTCTCCCCATCGCCCTTTGGCTGGCATCAAATATCTTCTGCAGGTGGTTCAGGGGTTGTCGGAGATGTCCCAAGACTGTGCACTATGTGCCAGCAGCCTGATGCCTTAGCCAGGACTCAGGATCTCCAGGAAATGTCCTTCCACCACATTTTCTTCCCGTGGTGCAGCCAGGGCGCGGCAGCGTAGAACAAGAGCAGAGTGTCTGGCTGCTCCAACTTGCTCTTTTTAGGGCAACGGCAAACTCTTTCCTTCAGGGAAAGGAGTTGCACAACCGGTTGTATATTCCTGCCTTTTGTGGTTTCTCACCATTACAGCCCTGCTTGCTGATAAACCAAGTGACACGTCAGGGCCCCTGCTTGCTTCCCAGCAGCAGGAATTAGCGGGTAAAGCCTGGCTATAGAAATGCCGGCTTTAATGGGAGCCCTGTGGTAAGGACAAAGGTGGACAGGGGATAGGCAGGAAAATCGAAGTGCTGGGGTGAACGACAACTATGGGTAATTGGACATTGGGTACAGCATGGAGGTAAAGCCCTTTCCAAGATAACAAAATGTAGAAGAGAAAGCCTTTCACTCGGGTGCTCCAGCTCCAAAGAGCCACCATGTGGCTGCCGTGGCAGAAGGCTTCATCTGTCACGAAGAAGTAAAGGTGGGACAAACACATGGAATTATACAGAAAATCAGGAAAGCCAAAGCTAGCAGCAGAGCTTCCTGTAATGTAGTCTGCATTGGGACACTCATGCCTTACTGGGGTACATTCTTCTGGAGCAGAATACAGCATTGTTTTTCCTCAAAATTATCAGGAGGGCTGTTCAGCCTGGAGAAGGCTCCTGGGAGACCTTATAGCAGCCTTTCAGTATCTGAAGGGAGCTCCAGGAGAGCTGGAGAGGGACTCTTTCTCGGGAAGTGTAGTGACAGGACAAGGGGTAATGGTTTTAAATTGGAAGAGGGGAGAATTAGATTAGATATTAGGAAGAAATTCTTTGCTGTGAGGGTGGAGAGGCACTGGAACAGGTTGCCCAGAGAAGCTGTGGCTGCCCCATCTCTGGAAGCGTTTGAGCAACCTGCTCTGGTGGGAGGTGTCCCTGCCCACGGCAGGGGGGGTGGAATTTGATGATCTTTAAGGTCCCTTCCAACTCTGCCCATTCTATGATTCTGTGATCACTCAGAAAATGAGAATGAAAAGCCCTGGGAAGCCAGCGCTGCTTTTCAGCTCCACATACCCATTGCCCAATGGTACCTGCAGCAACTTCTCCTAAGGAGTTGCTCTCCTTAGTTTCTGTAGTGATTTTGGTGAGACCTCCACCTGGATTTGGAGAGGTTTTGGATTATAATCTGGCAACATCCTGGCAGTGCCCCTGTGGAGAAACTGAGCTGTTAAATCCAAGATACCCAGCCAGGTCTTATGAAGATGAGGAGGAAGATTGCTTTTATGCAAAAGCGACAAGTTGGTTTGAAAGATCAGTAATCTGGCTGCAACAGCACTGTTGCAGGAGGCAGAGGTTGTTGTTATCCTCCTTTTCACTCCAGGGAGGCTGTGCTGCTGCCACGCAAAGCTGGCTGCAGCACTCAGGAGCACAGGGGTTGCTGAACAAAACCCAGCCTGAGCCCCACAGGGCAGCGCAGCCAGAAGACACGGAGGAGTTAGAGTTCTCCCAGTCCTCCCTGTTCAGCTATGCTCACATCAGTGCCCTTGGGCTTTGTACTTTGCTAACATGATATGGAAGATGATTTTGGATCACTGTGTTCACTGTTTACTGCAGTTCCCCTGGGAGTCTGCCAGCACACCGCGCTGATACCTGCTTATTCATGCCCATGCAGTGTGCACCATTGGCAAAGAGCATGAAAACATCAGCAGCAGAGCTGGAAGGTGCAGCTGGATGAAAAAGGCTTGCTCTTACGGAGAAAAATAGCCAGCACAAAAAAAAAAAATCTAGTAGAAATGAGTCCATATCCATATATAAACCAGATCCTTGTGACTATCAAAGCCCTGTTGTTAGACTTGGCACTTTTGTCTATCAAAATCAAAGTGCATGCTCCCGAACACTTTCACACTCAAGTCCTCTGAAGTACCTGAGCATCCCAGTCTACTGAAGATGTTCACACCTTGCAAGAGGCATAGCCCAGGGCCAGAGCAGAGGAAGACACCAGCAGCAGGTTCCCAGTGGGTGAAGACCTGCACCCAGGCAGCTGTCTGCACCGCCCGGACACCTCCTTGCTGCATGCCCAGCTCCATGTCACGTTTGGCAAAGGTGCTCTGTGCCACAGAGTGCATCTACGTGGCTCAGTCTCTCACATCCTGCAACAGTCAGAGACACTTTTCTGAGCTCTGGATTCATCTTTAGCTTGCATTTCATAGAGTCAAGAAACTTGTGTAATGCTGAGGCCAGTCTGCCTGTTTTTTCACAGTATCCCCAGGTAACCTAAATCAAATTCAGCCAAGACGCCTGAAATATTAGAGTTCCTATAAATTTACTGACAATCAGCGGCTGTGCAGAAAATAGAGAGACCCACATGAGCGACCCTGTCCTCACCTGGTAGGAGCTTGCTTTGATGGCAGACGAGATGACACCCAGCACCAGCCACCCCTCAGCATATGAGCACAGTGGCAGCAAGATTTAGTGGGCCGGGCAGCTCAGGGGAGGTTGGGAGCCCAGTTTTATCCATTCCACCACTCAACAGCTTGTTTCCTGATGCTTTCACAAAGCGGTAGCTTGCAGCCCATGAAAAGACAGTTCCTTTTCCTGTGTTCATGTGGTATTTCTTTGTGTTGTTTTTGCAACATTTTTAGAAGCTGTTTCTATTTCACTTTCTTCCCTCTTTGGGTTAAACTGTGCTCGTTCCACAAGGCATTTAATGGTTTGCCTTTCATTTTAAGCAGCCACATGTAGAGCATTGCCTGTCCATAAGACTTGCCCACACCCTTGATGGCTGATGGCTGAAATCATGTGCTTGTTCAGGGGGCTCTGTCACCTGCACAGACAGAGCCAAGGACAGGTCTGGGGAGGAGGCTGCATGTGAACACAGCAGGGACCAGGACTGATGCAGCCGATGGTGCTCCCAGCTGTGCAGGCCAAGCAAAGGGAGTATCTCAGCTGCTTTGAAAGTCCCTGTTTTGAGCTAAGCCTGCAGTGCTGGGCTAGGTGTAATCCCCCCTTGCTCCCTTTCTTCCAGTCCCGTTCTGGATGTGTTATGCACATTCCTGATGTCATGCTTTGCCCTCCCCTCTGCTCTCAGCCTTGGCACAGTGTGGAGCAGAGTTCGTGCTGCACATCACACCCATGGACACCCAGTCCTGGCCATGGCAAAGTGAGGCTGACATTGCAGTAGATCACTGATAACTCGCTTCTCTGGGTCAACGCACTTGTGTCTGGCTCCCTCACTACATTCACCAGACATGTAAGCTTGGGGGAGGAAGCCCTCACCATGCATTCATCAGGAAGCTCTTGAGTGAGCTGGAGTGCAACCAATTGCAATTACAACTAAGGGTTTGAGATTCTTCACTGCAACAGCCATAAGCTGGGCAGGCGAGTGAAGGTATGGATGGACACCGAGGAATGGGTGCTTAGAGCAGGGCAAACCAAGCCAAAAAGCACCAGAATGCTCAGGTGCCTCTAAGTCACCTACAAGCAGCAACTCCGCAGGCTCCAGTAGCCAGCACTTCTGCTCTACATCATTCCTAGGAAGGGGGGGCAATTTGTAGTGTTACATCATTTGCTAATTTGTGCACTACCTGGCATTTTGTTACCTGCACTTTGGGGCTGCAGGTGGGGTGGCTGGACTGGTCTGACTCCCATACCAGGGGAGCAGAGTCTCTCTCAGTTAGGAGGAGAAGCTGTTGAGGAGCCAAGGACCGCTCCTGTGGTTGTCTCAATGAGTAGGAGAGTTCCTGCTGCATTTCCAGCCCTGATCTCTTCTTCAGCTCGTTGTTTCTGTGCAGACTCATACAAAGCCCAAGGGGAAAGAAGCTAACCTGGCAAGAGGACAGACGCAGCTCTAGGAGCCTAAACTGACTCCCTTACAAGACAAAATGAAGTGTGTTAGTTATCTAACACTGGTAACACAGATTCAGGGCTTCAGAGATCAAGGTGCCTAGTCAGAGACCCACCATCTATTTCCACAGCAGCTGGGCCCTGCTTTTTTGGGGTGAGAAATGAGACACAAGCCAAACACATTAGATGTTCAGTCCTGACCCAGGCACCTCTTAGTGCTCCCCTTGCTCCAGAGGAGGATCTGCTCCCCCTCCTCCTGACAGTCATTGGAATCCTCTGCCCATCAGATCACTTCCCAGCCTGAAGTCCCCCTTGATACACCATGTTTCTTCAGTCCTTTCACCAACAATCAGCCCTTTCATCTCTCTCCTTTCCTTCCACTCCCCCCCCTTCTTTGGGTAAAGCAGGGTGACCAAACAATTACTGCTAATTATTCCACCAGAATTGTGCTGCAAAGGAGTTTTGCAGGACACCATAAGGCAAATTAACATTTTATCAGCACTGGAACAGTCTCCCTTTGTCCCTGGGCATGAACTCTGCTGCTTATCTTGTGTCAACTCTGACTCTCCATCAGATTTAAGTCCCTAAAGCGTCCCAAACTCACTCATTACAAAAAATAAAAACTAACCTTGCAACCAAGCAAGCCTTTAGAGGGAAGCAGTCAGGACTGCATGGGCTGGAGAAGGGGAGAAAACTGTGAAGACAAAGGAAGAAGGGAGCAGGAAAGGGGTCTCGGTGGCAACAAGCCACTATGTTCAGCCGCCGGTGGAACTACAACTGGTCAGTCAGTGCCCTCTAAAGGATGGCAGAGCAGGGCCACATTCCATTTTCTCAAAAAACACCAGGTTTGGCCATGTTGGGTCCCAGCTTTAACCGAAATGCACTGGAAGCCACAAACACCACAAAATGCACCTGAACTGAACAGTTATTATGATATATAGAACACCACTCAGGTTGGAAAACACCTTTCAGGCCATTGAGTGCAACCTAACAATAGCAACACCCTACTTCCCACCTCTTACAGGTAAAGACCATTATTATAAGGCAGTTATTAATTGCCAGTATGATCCCTTTGAACTGAGAGAAAAACCCTGCTGTGGTGTCAGTTGTGGAGACCAGAACAGGTTCAGCTTTGTCATGCTACGTGTGAGCTGTGTGACTTCTTTCACAAGTGAGGGAGACAGTTTGATGTTAAACGGAGCTGCAATGAAGCTTCCAAAGTTGGGCTAAAAGCAGTGTATGACAGGAAGTGCTCATTGAGACAAACTCCTCATGGTGGATTAAATCTGTCCAAACAATCACAATGTTTTAACTTCATACTAGCAGGCTTTATGCAGGTCTGTCATCACGTCCAGGCCAGGGTTTCATGGCATCTTGGGGATTTTGTCATCTGTTCTTTCTTGCTCTCTGCCTGCCCCTCCATCTTCAGTGCCACCAGCTTCCTCCAACTGCAGACCCTTTCAGCGACATTTGTACCTTCTCTCTGGGCATCTGGTATATGCAAGTCTTCTCCTGCCTCAGATGTCATGTCTTGTGTACAACTCCTCCAGAAAACTTTGGCCCAGAACCTCCTGTAACTGATGTAATGTTTTCAAGTCACCTTGGAAAGGTGAGCACAGCACAGAAACTGCACTGCCAGTAGGAGAGGGGAGCGTGGCGAGTGGATATGCGAGGTCTTGAGGTGTGTCCAGCATTGTGGAGCCAACGGGCATGGACCAAGGTACGGACTGTTGGGTTAAGCCAGCACAGACTTAATGGGAGCTCGTTCAAGGTATCACCCTCATTTTGGGTGCCCTGCAAGGTCTCACCATCACCAGCCAACTGCTCATGCCGTGTCTGAACACTGTCTGTGCACGAGCAGTGCCTTCATGCCCTGCACACCCCTTCCTTGACGGGCATCCTTCCCATGCTACCACCAGTACAGCAGCACCAGGCTGTAGGAGGCACTGTGTGACCATGCAGAGATGCCTCCAGTCCCACCACCCTGGCAGCCGCCCTGTCTGTCCTCTCCACAGTTCAGTTTCATGCAGGTCTGTGAGTTATATTCTACCCCAGTTTTGTTTCGTCTTTTGTTTTTCCTCTTTGTGCCTCGTTTTCAAACAGACCTTGCACTTTCCTTTGGCTCACCGTGTGAATGGAGATAATTAGCTACAGGCTGCCAGGGCCCACAGGGCTGTGCTAGAGGAGCTGCAGGATGACATTTCAGAGCCAGCAGGGTTTCAGCACTGGGTTAGAAGGTGCCAGGTGAGCAATCCAAAGGTGGCAGGACCATGATAAAACGGTTAAAGGCCCTGGACTGAGACCTGTGAGAAAAGTTATGTGGAAAGCATGCTCCATGGAGTAAGAAACACAGAAATACATCCAAGCAATCTCAAGTCATAGTGAACAGCTTAGAAATATGACAATAACTCTGTTTCCCCAAGTATGCAGCATTACTAGTCACTGCGTGGCACTTTGAAGACACTCGGGAACAGCAGCACAACGCTCAAATGTTCTCACTGCAAGTATTTTTGCTCTTAAGGAAGAAATACTGCAGCTGCTGCTGAAGGGAGCAAGCCTCAGAGTTAAGCTATCCCAATTCTAGCTAGTCAAGGGCAAAGGGAGAGAGAAATATTAATCTGTTTTTCACTGTACCTTGATTTGGTGGTTTCTAAGTGACGGGGGTGCACTCTACCTGGCAGAGAAGGACAGGGAAACAGAGAAAAGGATGTGACTGCACTGGGGACAGGGATGGAGCAGGGACTGTCCCTCCCCTCCAGGCAGAGCCTTCCCAGAGCAGCTCCGTGCCCAGCCCCAGGCCCTGCTCCAGGACCGCTTCCTCTGCCCATCTGCCTTTCTAACCCCAGTAGCATCTCCCAAGGCTTAACACTTAACCAGTTCTCGGGGGGAAGGGGCAGGGTAGACGGAGACAGACTACACTTTTGTGGAGATATGAGGGGGAAAATGCTGAAATATTCCTGACCAAACTCAGCTCAGTACCTTCCCACTCCCACAGCTGCACTTGGCATCAGGAAAACAATCCCACCATACACACCTGTAGCTTTGTTTGCTTCAGGCACATTAAAAAGTAACTATCACCTTTCTCACGTCATGACTGCCTGAGAATGACACTTCTTTCCCTGTTTGCTGTCAAAACAACTTCTTCACAAGTTCAGTAAGGGAAGCAGACATACAGATCTTTGTAGGAGTGAAGAATAGTCATGAAACAGAAAATAAAAAAAGCTAAAAAGCTGGCTTTGCTCACCTCCAAGACTATTCAAAGTACAAAGCCCTGAGGTCTTCATAAAGGCTTTTTGGCCTTCTTTTTATTTTTTATTAAACAAATTACTCAGAATTTGGGACTGGCTCTGCTCAAAAGATTATCTGGCACTGAAAAGCCTATCTGGACTAAGTAGGCTACCAAGAGCAAACAGCGCTATCAGCCAGGCCCTCACTTTAAAGAAACCGGCACTCCCCTTCAGAAGGTGCATGTTCTTCCTTATCTCTTCACACAGACCATCGAGGTTTTAGCTTTCACAATGCAATTTTAGGACATGGCACTGCTCTGTAACTAAGCAGAAAAGGAAAATGCTGAGATGTGACGAGATCACACAGTTCCAGAACTCAGAAACACAGCATGCGTACATTTAACAATAAAACTTTCTTTTTTAAAATCAACTATGAGCCATTCTAATTTAAGAAAAAAAAACATCTTCAATATTAGCACTTTTCAGATACAATTTAAAAATGCTTCCTGTGGCCAACTAACAAAGCCGGGTTTGCATCATTTCCAACAGTTTAGTGCAACCCAATCTATATCAAAAAGTTATAATTCCTAGGCAACAGAGAAGAAAAGCATTGAAGTCAGAACAGATTTCAATAACTTTCCTATTCCCATGATAGCCTGGAGTAAAATATAAAAATAAAAAAAAGCACAACTGCATTCACAAATCTTAATACCATTGGCACAAAAGAAAAATGTTGTATCTGCTTAGAGCTTTAAGTTACAAAAGACCTTTATTTAACTTCGGTAGAACTTATGTTTAGAAAACACCTATCTGTGCAATCTGAAATACTCACCAACTGCTATGAGTAAAAAAAAAACAAACTTTGCTCTTTTTCCTCTTTGGTAATTCTATTAATATTTAGTTGAAAGGAGGCAACACGTCTATCAGGTAAGTCATCTTACCTGGACTGTGAAATATTTCAAAGATTTATAATTAAAGAATCATCACCCCTCATTCAGTTCCTATTTGGTTTAGATTCCCGGAAGCTGACAACAGAAACCCTGAGTTAGGTCTTTCAGCTAAGTCTCAAGTCCGGGGTTTCCAAAAAAAAAGCAGTTTCTGTGAAGAGGGACAACTTCCAGGCCCAGCCAGGCCACGGGTAACACCTGCAATGACTGGGTCTGGGCAACGAGGCCAGCTGACGAGACAAGGGTGCTACAGCAACTTTTATCAGCTACCACGTAGAGCCTGAGAGCAGGAAAGCTAAAATGGACCTTGGAGAGACTCAGATGAGAATGTCAGGTAACACTCAACAAGGTCTGAGCTCCCAGGATCCCTCATGGCCCCCAAGCCTCGCTCAGGCCTCTGGAGAGGCAATCAGCAGAACCAAGCATGCAAGCATCCAAGTCCTTGATGAGATTTAATCCTAAACTACTAGCAGAATTTGCCAGTACCAGAATCCAAAGCTTGATGCAAATCTTGTGCCTCGACCACAAAACCGTGCTTTCTCGTTGCCTTAAAACACTTGAGGCCACATCTTGAAAAGATCAGCATGTTTGTTAGAGGAGGAGGAGGAGAAGATAATTGCTTGGGGGACCGTCAGCTATACCTACCTCTTGCTGCAAAGCTTTTTTCTCTTACACAGAATATCCAGTTTTCCTCTTTAACACTTTGCATAAAGGTGTGGGGGCAACAGGTAGCAAAATCGTTATTAACTATTACATCCTTGCCTTGAGTCAAAGCAAAAGGAGTGCCATCTATGCAGACCAGACCCACAAAGCATAATATTTTGCTGAAAGAAAAAACACTAGAAAAGTTTAATTAAAAAGCTGCAGTGGTTTTAAACAGTAATTTGAACTTGGCTGTCCATCGAAGGTTAAGAGTGCACTTTACTGCCCTAATAGCATTTTGTGTTAGGAAACTAAAAAACATTTATGCTGAAAAGTTATTAGGCATTTGAATGGGCTGCCCGGGGAGGTGGTTGAGGAACCAGCCCCGGAGGTACTTAAAAGAAGGGCAGATGCAGTGCTTAGTGACATGACTTAGTGGTGGTGTTTATTAGTTAGGTTGATGGTTGGACTAGATGATCTTAAAGGTCCCTTCCAACCTAAACAACCCTATGAAAATGCCAAAGTCATAGGCTCTTAAGAGGCTAAGCGCAAGATCACCAAAAAGTCCCTCTCTGCTAAACAAAACTTGCATTTTATTAATTTTTCTTTTTTTAAATTGGACCAGAGAGAATAAATGCCCTACCACACTCTGGGCTCTTTATTGCCACCATCCAGGGATGCAGACAGAAGCAGTGACCTAACTCACATGAAAGAGGAAGAACACTCCTAAGCAAGAAGAAAACATGCAAGAATATGTCCAGGCACCGATGACAGAGAAGGATGAAAGGAAGTAGCATGAAACAGGACGGGCAAAGAATAGGAGACACACTGAACAACAGAGCTGGGTAAGGGAGTGAGCAGAAATAGGAACAGTATATAGTGCACTATAGGGAGAGCATTGTAAACCCAGTATTTAATCTAGAGATTTTAAATTTTTTTCTCATTAAAATTTAAACTGTGATTTTTTCTAAACACATCAAACTTCACTATAACTGTTGACTCTGGCTGTTTGCTTTGCTTGGCCAACAGAAGTAACTGTTGCTACAGCAGGGCCAGCAGAAAAGGGCACGTTCCTTTGTCAGCTGCTTCAAATGCAAAGCCAGCATCTCAGTTTAAAACCCCGGCGCAGAGCGGGGGTTGAACAAAGATGTGGTACTGTCCCAGGAAACAGATGGGGAGATGCCAGTTCTGCTGTGGGTTTGGTGACCTCCAACAAGAGGCAGTAAAACTGCAGCAGCTGCTGAATGCAAGTGGAATCCTTCACATGTGAAATGAAAATTCCACAAGTACTCCCTCCTACGGCTCTATTTACACCCAAGATGGCAAATGCCGGTGAAAGAAAAATAAAACAAGATATAAAAATGCAGATAATTCTTCCTCTTTCTATTGAAACTCCATAAAAAACAAACAAACAAGAAAAAGAAAACCACAACCAAAACGCACCAGACACAAAAGAAAAATTTCATTAAGAGTTGTTATATCCAAGACTTGCAAATCTAAGATCTGAGCCCTTTTCTTACATTTATACTAATTTGTCTAGCAGGAATAAAGCATGTTCAATTTAGTTCTGTTCTTTTGTTAGAATGTGAAACATATTTAATCAGTCAGTATTAAGAAAAATAGTATAGAAGTCTAAAAGAAGAAAAACGCTTTCCTGTTTTTATGAAAGGCTTTATTTTTTTAGGATTGGAGAAGCCAGTTAAAAATAAGCAAGGGTACGCTTGTCACAGGTTTTCTAAACTCCACAGGATTCCTTCTTCTAAAAAATTCTTTATATGGCACAAGTAACAATACTCATTTGACAAGTTTAAAATGGGGCATTATTGCCTCCAACATCCCCCAACTGCCCAGAATAATGGCAGATGCTTTACGTACTTATTGAAACGACAGAGAGATGGTCAGCTAACGCCCCACACCATCAAACCTACAGCCGAAACTTTAATGCGTTAACACAAGATACAGCAACAAAATACGTTAAACTTCAGGAATAAAGCAGAGCAAAACCCAGCTGCTGTTCCTGCTGAACCCAGCTTTGCCTCTAGCGACAATCCTCCTCCTGCAGGAGCAGGTTTACATTTTCCTCCAGTTTCCTGCGCAAAACCCACACTCCCGGACGGGTGCCGGCCTGGCCGGAGCAGCAGAGGGGAAGAGGGGGACAAGCCAAAGGCATCCCCGGGCTCCCCATCAGCCACCTGAGCCACGCTCGCCAACCTTTTGAAAGCCGGTGCAAGCGCACCCATTCCGCCAGGTGACGCCACCCAAGGCCCAGGCCGCCCCTGAAAAGCACAAACCAACCCCCGATCTCCCGAGCGAGGCCCGCGGCCGCGCAGCAACAGGAGGAAGATCTCGCTGACGGCCCACAGCGTGGCTGCGGCCTTGGGACTCAGCCCCGTCCCCCCGCACCGGCGGGCCGCGCAGAGAGGCGCGGAGGACGGTTCTCGGCGGGATGGGACGGGGCG
>VXBW01006074.1:2003081-2057053 GCA_013400375.1 Thinocorus orbignyianus | reverse complement strand
CGGGAGGCCGGGGCCTGGCCGGGCCGCGGGGGGGGTGCGGGGCTCTCCCAGCGGCGGGGAGCTGGGGGGAAGGAGGCTTTCTGGGAGACAGCACCGCGGTCATTAGCCGCCTGTTAATGACCACGCCGGGGCTGGGCGTGTGAGCGTGATTAAGAGGCCGAGAGAAGGAAGTAGGACGTGCCGGGGTGGGTCGGTGGCTTCGCAGGCGGCCGCCCAGAGCCCAGGCCGGGGCCTAATAACGCTGGAACACGGACTGTGGCGGATCTGTCACAAACCCCCTCGGGCCTCTGCCTGTAACGAGCTGTGTTCTGATCCCTTTCTCTCGGCAGTAAGCTCTCCCCACACCGCGTCTCCCGAGTTGTGCCTGTATTAAACTTGCCTTGCACGGCGTGTTGCTGGTTTTCTGAAGTTAACATCGGTAAAGAAACTTTCCACGTAGTTCTGGTGGTGTTTGCACTAAGTTTGTCAAACTGGCTTGTTCGCTTGGAGGGTGATTCAATAAAGGATCCAAATGTGGCTGATTCTAAGTTTTGTGGAGTTCAGCTTGAAGAAAAAATAATTCGGCCAGCTAGAACATACTTGATTTCAAGTACAGTTAAGTAAACAGCTTTCTGCTGTAGTGATTTTGTTTTCAAGCTTATGAAAGCCAGAGAGATTTGAATTACAAACTTTTCAAGCAATTACATTAGCTGGCTTTCAAAATTGGCTGTAGTATATTGCCATTATCAGGTGAGGCTTCTAATGTACTGATTATATCTGTATGCAAGTAGTAAAAAGTTACTGTCTCATCTATTTAATAGGCAGTTATTTCACCTGTTATCAGCTCTCTCACTTTAGAGACTCCAACATTTATTCAGCCATTGTTTGGGATGAGACGATTTGAAAGCTTAACATATTTTGCTTTTATTTGATAAAATCCTATGGTACAGTTTGCTCTCAAAAAGAAAAATAAGGAGTTAGCACAGTTCAGTCTGGTGATATGATGATGTCAAGGCAGAAGTTGAAGGTGATTCAGATGTTTCTCCTTAGTGGCAGAATTCTTTAAGGGCCAACTTCATCCTCATTAGTTGAGCAACCTGTTCAACCCTTGCATTTTGTGACTTAGTTTGTAATTCATCAAATGTGTGAACAAATACATCTTTTTTGCTTGAGCAGTGCTTGCATTCAGAGTTTGAGGATGTGCTTCTTATAGAAATGCTGTTAACTCCAAATGTTACAAGTGTTTTTCAGACTTTGGGAAGCACACATGCTTTATTCTACACCTAGTCCAGTTCAGCTGAAAGCATTTCTCATCTGTATCAAACTTGCATCTGGATGCACTTGCTTAAAATATACTTAAATTGTGTGATTATACTTTTGCAACATTTTTAGAACTTGAAGTTCTTATCGAATATGTAGAAAGTATTTGCTATCTTATTTTTTTCCTCATTTGCTGACACCTTGAACTCGGAGTTCTGAGGATGAATGGTTATTCTTACAGTAATGCTGGTTTTATTTTGATTCCAGACTAGCACCCCTTTCCTTGGTTTAGCCTAATTCTTAGCTACATCTCAGGCTGTTAAACAGCTTGTGGTAGCAACTAGCTCAGGTTTTCAAAAATGTCTTTGAAAGGTGTGTTTGACATTACCAGCTGTCTGTAAACTAGGGGTCATCTCAGAGCTCTTCTAAACTAATTAGGCCTGATGACACACTTGTGAGGTATGCGCCCATTTCGTAGTTGTGACTTTTCTGGGTTTGAGTCACAGTCCTGTGTAAAACTCAGGAAATCTTATTTAACCACTAAACTGGAAATATTCTTGAGTAATCTGAAGCTGCACTTTGCCCTTCAGATTTTTTGAATGGTTATGTTTCTAGAGTTGTGTTGTTCTGTAACTACTGCTCTGTGCAATTAGCACAGTTTAGTGTTAAGTGTATATTCCATGTGATTTTGAAATTGTTACTAGAGCGGAGTGTCCAGTTGCTCACGACTAAAATGGGAACTGGTGACTCATTCAATAAAAGCTCCGGCGGAATCAGCAAAAGTACAGCATGGGTAGGTGTGTCCACTTGGTAACAAGTTAACTGCTGAATGGAATTGCCTCCTTTTATGCCTGAAATGTAATAAAAGTAAGGTGGTTTTACTAGTTGTGAATTTTAATGAGAGGGGCTTGTACCTGGTTGCAGATGTGTTCTAGTAATGCTTTAAAATCTATTGGGGCATGACAACATGCTGTTGGTTAAGTAGAAATCTTCAAATTTCTTGTGTTTCTGCTTCATAGAAGACATGAGAAGAGAGCGAGCTTTTGAGAGTTTTTATGCTCTATGTCTTTGTGGAGAAATTGCGTCAGTCCAAGGTCTGTGCAGAGCCGTAATGCTGCTGCTTACAGCAGGGACCTTCTTTGGGTCGGGTGTTTAGGAAATGCATCCAGGAACACACATTTTTGAGGAGTGTCAGGATTATTCTAGAAGCAATTAGCATGAATTTTAAAAGCCCCTTTTCTAGTAAAGGAAGCCCTGCTACTACTTCTGGAAATAATGAACTGTTTGTTGTTGGCACTTTTGCGGGTACTGGCAGTAATAATTCTAATGACTTCCAGGGTGATACCGAAGTGTTAGATGTTTCTACTGTGACAGGTCTGATAGCCACAGTTGATTTGGTTTGGTTTTGGCCTTTTTGTTTAGGGTTGGGGTTTTTTCTTTTCTTTTTTTTTTTTTGTAATGTAAAGCCTTCCAATGCTTTTTGTTTCTCATTGTCAGTATGTAGGTTGTCTTTTCTCTCCTGCTTAATTTATCTTAAAGTTTGTGAAAGCTTTGTTAACTTACTTGAAAGACTGGCAATGCCTTTTTTTTAATGGCTTCAGCTTACATCAGTTGTTGACCTGCTACTGCTGTGTGAATATGGTAACATTAAATATAGATTTTTATTTTATTACAAGAAAATGTTAGAAGTCTCTCTTCTTAATTTTACAGATGTCTTTCAGAGAGCATAATCTTCAAATTCACTTGCAATCTGAAAACATTGGAAGAAGGGACACAAAACATGGTGTATCAGCTGAATGGAGGCTGATTGCAGATTTTCGTTGGCCACAGTATCTACCAACGTAGCTAAGATAACAGAAACACTTTAAAGAGCAAAAACCAAGGGTTTTCACAATGTGACTGGTCCTTCCTCTTCTGAAGAAGCCATTAACTGACATGGTTACTGCTTTTAAACTAATACTAACTCAATTTCAGTCTTGTTAACATGTTGCTTTGCTATTCAAATTGCAGTGATGTAGATTAGTACCAACAGGTGTGACTTCAGGTATTTATTGGGATTTTTTTCACTGTCCTTTCAGATGTACAGGAATGATGACGAGAAGGAGCTAATGTGTGGGTGATCATAAATTGTCTGCCGTAGTTGAGAACTGTTGCTCTTTCTTGCTTAAATACGTTGTTGACTTAAAACGTGGTGGACATGTCTTGTTACTTTGAAGGGACGTGTCAACACTGAAGTCTTGATACTTCCCTACGTAAATACATTGAATTCTTAAATTCAGGCTTTGAAAAGTTGGGGAGCTCTACTGGAAAAACTGCTTCATTGGAGTAACAAAAGCTGGTTTGCATTACTTCATTTTGCTGTTTTAGTGCTTGCTTTTTCATTGAGCTTGTATGTATTTTATTATGAGTTTTATATATATATATATACACGCACACACACATATATATATAAAATTTCATATTTTCAGAGTTAAGTACTAGTTTTAAGTCTCTGTACTGTCCCTTGCCCAGAAGTCCATCATGAATCTCTTGTCACTAAGGAAGGAGTTGTGTGGAACAGCCGCTTGAACTTCATTGAGCAAAGAAACTGTGTTAGTTTCAGGGGTATTGGTGATCTAGGAGTTCTGCTGACTTTTGCAAAAATGCCTCATTTGGGCAGAAGCTGTGCCCCTGACAGCACTGCGCTGTGTACACCTATGTCATGTGCCAGTGGCCAGCTGACTTTTCACAAATGTTAAAACTTTTTTCCTCCAATGGAATGGCTCCTGGTTGCCATCACTTGCTATGTTTTCTCTTGCCACCACACCATCTTTTCATAGCGGGGTCCAATCCTTTAGACTGCTGGGATTTCTGCAGCTTGTTCACCTGACTTGTGCTTCTTCCTGTCTCCTAATTAGAACTTTTGCTGAGGAGCTTTTGCCAGTTTTCACTTGCATAAAACAGAGTGAGGTTTATTTGTGTTGAAGGTTTGGATTTGTATCTTGGTGGTGGTGCTAGACAGTAACAATTTTATGAAGAATTGTACTTCAAATGCTGTTTGTGTGCTTATTAAGGTAACTAGTGCTTCCTTCTAATTCTATTATGTTTTTCCAGCTGAACGAGCTTTGGATACCATGAACTTTGATGTCATTAAAGGCAAACCAGTGCGTATCATGTGGTCTCAACGCGATCCATCTTTACGCAAAAGTGGTGTGGGAAACATCTTCATCAAAAATTTGGACAAATCAATTGATAACAAAGCTCTGTATGACACATTTTCTGCTTTTGGAAACATCCTGTCTTGTAAGGTTAGTGGAAAATTATTGGTGCACATAATGGTTTGATACAAAACCCCTCCATTTACACTGGAAATGTTCCATGGGTATTACAGCAGAATTTTTCTTTAATAGGTGGTATGTGATGAAAATGGATCCAAGGGTTATGGATTTGTACATTTTGAGACACAAGAAGCTGCAGAAAGAGCTATTGAAAAAATGAATGGTATGCTGCTTAATGACCGCAAAGTGTAAGTACATAAATACACAGCTGGGCGTCAACAGACTGAAATTCATTTTACAGCAGACAAGTATTTAAAGCTCAACTAGAAGGACAGGTTCCAAAATTTTGTAATTTTAAAGAGTATTTAGAATTTTAGTGCTAGGTATGCTATGAAATGTGTCACCTGCTTATTCTAAAGGCAGAATAAGCTCAGGAAAGAGTAATAACTGAGTTTTTGTATTAGTTGTGTTACAAGCCAATGTCGTACTGAGGATTTGGGAATTTCTCTGGTTTTCTAATCATACTGGTCTGAGATAAAATACAATCTATCAAGGATTCTGAATAACACATACTTTTATAAGAGTTCATCCATTTTTTGAATGAAACTTAGAATGATCTAGAGTTTCTCAGTCCTGAATAGCTGTCAGATTACACTAACGTGAGAATGTCTGCTAATAGGCATATCTAGGAAATAGCAAATAAAACTTACAGAAACATAATGTCTTAACCATTATCACTGTCTGTAATGTAGGGAGAAAAAACATCATTTGACTACTTGGTTAGTGATATCTACACTTGGGGGAAGGGCACGAGTGCCCATCAAAGCTATGCCGAAGGGATCATTATGGTATTTGGTGTAGTTACAAAAGAATAGCTCTAAACACTTGTGAGGGTCTGGAAAAAGGGTAACAGAAATCAGCATCAGTGTGCCATCACAGATTATTTTTACATGTAGAGGTGGATGGATCAAGCCACATACAGGGAGAATTTTGAGACTTCAATTTTCTTGCTTGTTCTTTGCTCGACTGGCATGCTGTGGATGTTTTTACTCAGCTTCCATCTTTACACAACCTTTTTAAATGAGTTTAGAAGAAAACAGCACATACTCATAAAAGCACATGATTTATGTGAACTTTGTTTGGTAAAATGCATCATTAGAGTTAATTTTGATTTGAATTTCCATTCAGGCTAGGCTTTTAATAGTGAATTGAAGTACTTCACTATCAAAATCTGCTGAACACATTGCACTATTATTCTTACCATTCTTGGTTACTATAGTCAGGTGAAGTTGTGAAAGTTTAAGAAAATGTTGAGTTACTGTGTGCTACTTCATTGTATTTGTCAGATATTTAGAATTGTCAAACTTTATAGTTGGACAATGCACTAAAATTTGAGAGCAAATGTCTGCTACAGTCAGAAATCAGCGTTAGCCGTGTAGCCCAGAGAAGTTCCCTGGGTTGCAGCGTGTTGTGTTCAGCTCCTGTTCTTTCTCTGGCAGTGTGAACTGACCTTTGGTGTTGCAAGCTGATTCACAATGGTATTTGACTAAAGAGCAAGCTGAACTATTTATTTCTCTGCCTATTAAAAAAAAAAAACTGCACAGGCTAAACCAAACAAAAGTCTTGTTTTGATATAGAGTGGAAAGATAAAGGAGATAATTGTAGAGATTAGTTAAGTATCTTGCTTAAAAACTGGATTGCAGAACAGTAACTGTTTTAAGGCTGCTATTTTTTTAGTATGGCAGAGGGATTATGCTGATATCTGGAGTTTCTGCTTAGTCCCTTTACCTAGTGCTGTGTCCCATTGTCCAAGCTCCTGTTGTCAAAGGCTGTTTTAGAAGAGTGAACAATATCACCAATGGCTTTGAAAGCATTTTTGTGCCAGTAACTGAAAAATACACTGATGTATCAAAGAATAGTGAAACTGCTTTTTTGGTGGAGTTTTATTGTAAATATTTTGTCTAAAGAATGCTAGACCTATAATGAACAATGAGGCTGTTTAAGAATTAAATATGATGCCAGAGGATTAAAGTAAATTTTTAAACCTTGACAAACTTGCTTTAATCTGCACTGTTCTGTTTTCGTGCAACTAGATTTGTTGGAAGGTTTAAATCCCGCAAGGAACGTGAGGCAGAGCTTGGAGCCAGAGCAAAGGAATTCACCAATGTTTACATCAAGAATTTTGGAGAAGACATGGATGATGAGAGACTTAAGGAACTCTTTGGCAAGTTTGGTAATGTCTTAAAGTTTAAGCTTACATAAGCATGAGTAAACTTCAGTTTACTTCTTTCATCTACCTGTATGGTGCTTTGTAATACAACGAATCAGCTGGCTGGTGTTGATTTTTTTAGCTATGAAAAGTTGGTACTTGATTCCTATTTCAGATTCAAAGTTGCAAATTTCAGATTCAACTAGGTAAAATCCTGCCATCAGAATCATTTCCAATATCTGAAAATATCCATAAATAGTCTTTGGATGGGTTTTCCAATTTTTTTTTTGTGAATAGAAGCATTTTCTGTTTTAGTACAGACTAATGTTATGAATTTGCTACAGGATACCTGGCAGAGGAGTTTGCTCTTGCTTTCACCGACCTGCAGACGTACCTCAGTGTCTCTGCTTTCGTTATTCAGTCGCATTGTGGTGGGTGACCTAATGGGAAATTATAAGGAGCTTTTCTGTTGACAAGATTTTTGGTTTGTTAGAGATTCTTGTTTATAGGTCACATCTATTTCATTTTCAGCCTCAGCTTTTTTGATTTCCTTTCCTCCATGCTTTTGTTGTTCTCCAGTGGATATCTTGTAAAGCAAGACAAAACCTTGTATGTAAGTTACTCTGTAGCAGCCCTAAGCAGTGTTTACAGGAAATTCCTTTCTGCTATTGGTGGTTGAAACGGTGATGAATTTAGCTGCTAATACCTGTCTCAATTGTGAATCTGTACACTGCAATTTTTCAAGGGTTGGAATTGCTGAACTGAGATGGCCTTTCACCAGGGTAAATGGTTAGGCACGTATGTAAATAGAACAGCTTCCTCTCCAGGTTTCAGTAGCTGTTTCAAAGGATGGAAGGACTAATGGTTTTTAAATGTTGTAATTTTTAATGAGAAAATAAATTTCATTCATGTTTAGGTGAAATTCTTACCCCATTTGGTTGAAAATACAATAGGAAAGAAATCAGTGTGGCAGACTTAAGCCATAATGGCTGAAGTTAAGCATCGGGGCAAATTAGCAGTTTTGTATTAATGGGTGATGTTTACTGGATACTGTAATTAGTTCAGGAGTCCTTTGTAATACAGGTAAAACTAAACATTAAGACTTCTAAACAGGCTGTTCAAAACATGAAGAGAATATGCTCTGTATACAAAGTATAAGTATTTCATTCTCTTTTTAGGTCCTGCCCTAAGTGTCAAAGTTATGACTGATGAGAGTGGAAAATCCAAAGGCTTTGGCTTCGTTAGTTTTGAAAGACATGAAGATGCCCAAAAAGTAAGCTTCTGGACTTCATTGTAGGAATTCTATAACTGAGACCCAGAGAATGTTTTGTTGGGAGATTTGAAGTCTTGCAAATTCACTAAAGGGTTTTAATTGGTCAAGGACACTGCAGAAACAGGTGTCTGCTTCCTAAGGGACTTAGCGCAGTTTCTGCCATTTAGAGTGCTTTCTGATGAGAAATGTCCACTGATTTGGGGAGCCTGTTAAAATACTCTGAGACAGCTGGGACTAGTGTAGAAGAGAGGAATCCTGATTAATAAGCTGTTGTAGTTGGGCTGTCTCGATGAGATCTGGACTCCCTCATGCTGGGTAATATACAAGCGTGGTGAATTATTACATCTTTGCAAAACGCAGATGAATCATGGGATTCAATTTAGTTGCACAAAACGGTTGTGCAAGGCAGGAGGGATTGAGTTTTCAAACTTCAGGGCTGCAAAGTCAGCAGGAAAGCTATTAGTTTTATGGAGCGTGTTTGGCACAGCTGTAAGAAAGTAGTCATAGAGCCCTGTGATGTTGTTGTTACTCTGAAGAGCAACTTGGGAAGAAGGGTCCTTTTAATTTGTGTGTGTCTGTAACACGCCGGTATGCTGTACAACTTCATTCCTTGTCAGCTGGTGGCTTTGATGTGTCAGTTGACTCTGGCAGTAGGGACATTGCATCAGGAGAAAAAACTCAGCACACAACCAATGAAGTTTGCTTTTCTGAAGGTGCTTCTGTGGTTTGTCAGTAGTGCAAGTGTACAAAGGAGAGATTAGAACAAATCCTGTCTTGCATCTACATGGTTCAGTCTTGTGTACGTTCATTGATGAATTGTTTCTCTTACAATAGTCAGAATCATATGTGTGGCATTTTAAATAATGTAAAGTTCTAATGTCTCAGTAGATACCTTTCTAATAGCTTTGATTATAAAGGTATACAATCCCTTCTATGACTTTGGTAAATTATTGAATAAATCTGTGCCAGAGTTTTCATGTCTTAATAGTTGTAACTCAAAACAGCTTAAAGGAAAAAAGTTTGTATTTTCATACTCTTCAGGTATTTCTTTAATGAAAGATTAAAAATTTTTAAAAAAAGTGCTGTCTATGCCAACTGTAGCTTAATGTAAAGAAAATCTGGCAGATGGTTTCAGATGTTACTTTTAAAAACAAGTCAGGTGTGTGAATTAGAGCTTTTTGACTTAATTTGCTTAATTTTCTTTGCATTTAGTATGATAAGGCTGGAGAAATAGTTATACATTGTGGGATTTAAATTATTTTTTTTTCCCCAACTTCATAGAAGAGAAGTTTTTTGCCTCCCTTCTGACTTTAACTGGACCAGAAGCACACTCAGAAAGCGATTTCCATTTGACTTTAGCAGGGAAGTTGTGGGGTATTTCGTTTCAGCCAGTGATGCTGTAGATGGATTGGATCTTTTTCTGGAATCCTTATGTAACTTTTTGTGTTTGAATTACTGGGGGTTTTTTGTATGCCTGAAAAACACTGGAATACAAAGCACTGCTAACCTCTTGTTTATTAATGAAGGCTGTGGATGAGATGAATGGGAAAGAACTCAATGGGAAACAAATCTATGTTGGCCGGGCTCAGAAAAAGGTGGAAAGACAGACGGAGCTGAAGCGCAAATTTGAACAAATGAAGCAGGACAGGATCACCAGATACCAGGTTTGGCTTCAATTCAAAAGGACTGAGTATTATTCTATGGTATTTTTAGATTTACAGAGACTGTTTGCTTTCAACAATAACTTGCCTTTTTTTAGGGTGTAAACCTCTATGTGAAAAATCTTGATGATGGGATTGATGATGAGCGTCTTCGAAAAGAATTCTCCCCATTTGGTACAATCACTAGTGCAAAGGTAAAGTTTATGAATTGTGTTCATCCTTCCTCTGAAAATGAAGAGTGATCCTTCACTAAGGAAGAGTGATTTATTTCATTGACTAACAGATGTGACCCAGTCACTTATCACTGCTGCTCTGTACCATATATGGGGACATCTGCTTTCTTGATAACTGTACATCTCAGATTAAATGCATGGCATCTTTTATTTTTTTAAATAAACTGAGTACTGCTATTAGTGTGAGAAAAATGAGATCTTTTCAGTGCAATAACGTGCTTATTGCTTCACTCAGATTTTCATCTGTACTCAGTAAACAGATATTAATTAAGTAATTCTTTTTTTATAAATCAATTCAGTAACATTAAGCTGTAGTCTCACTTCTGGTACTCTGGAAAAAGCAAGTTGTGTGAGTTGAGTAGATATGGCATTCTCTTGTTTTAAACCTAAATTTTATACTGACAGGTCATGATGGAAGGTGGCCGCAGCAAAGGATTTGGATTTGTATGCTTTTCATCACCAGAAGAAGCCACCAAAGCTGTCACAGAAATGAATGGTAGAATTGTGGCTACTAAACCATTATATGTAGCTCTAGCCCAGCGCAAGGAGGAGCGCCAGGCTCATCTCACCAACCAGTATATGCAGAGAATGGCGACTGTAAGAGCAGTACCTAATCCTGTAATCAACCCTTACCAGCCAGCACCTCCTTCAGGTTACTTCATGGCAGCTATCCCACAGGTGTGTACAGAGATGAGTAACCAAATGTTTCGTACTGTGTATGAAATCTGCTTAGATTTAACAGTAAATGCAACTATTAGTGTGTGTTCAGCTTTCTGACTTCAGAGCAGAATGAGCTTCAGGCAGGTGGGCTTTGGTGTCCCTTTCAAAGACAGCAGACTGACAGAGTGGTTTGCATTTGGCAGGCTCAGAACCGTGCTGCGTACTATCCTACTAATCAGCTCGCTCAGCTTGCTAGACCTAGTCCTCGCTGGACTGCTCAGGGTGCCAGACCTCATCGTAAGTCACTTCACCTCTTTCCCAGGGATTATGGTAAACTCCATAGCATTTACTCTTTCACTTCTAAGTACATTTTCATGGCATTACAGTATTGGTCTTCTCTTTGTCATGTTAGTGCTATTAATTCTGAACTCTTCTCACCATGTAGTGTTTCAGCATGTAACTGAGTATATTTTCTCTGAAACGTAGCATTCCAAAACATGCCTGGTGCTATCCGCCCAGCAGCACCCAGACCACCATTTAGTGCCATGAGACCAGCTACACAAGTTCCACGAGTCATGTCAACACAGCGTGTTGGTGAGTTTCATTTCTGCAGATGTTAAGTATTAGACTTTTTTAATTTTTCTGATTCAGAATGATGATCTCTCAAAAAAATGAAATCTCTCAAAAGTTCAGTCGCACACGTGGTAAACTTCACTCCTTTTCTGGCTTTTACTAAATGAGTAAGCTAGTTAGTATCACCTTCTGGTAGCTGCTTTAAGTGTTGTCCCAGGAAAGGCTCCTGCTGTGGTCCGGTTTCTTTAGCATGAAGTATTTCTTTTTTCATGTGCATTTTAATAATACTGTATGACAGCTTCTGCTGTTTCTGAACATTGTTGTGGCAGTGTAATAATACAATGTAATAACAGGTTGCATGTAGAAATACTAAGGTCATAGAATTTTAGCTCTTAATATTTTGCCATAGAATACTGTGAACCACTGTCAGGGTGTGTAGAATCTGCATATCACCAAAGGAACCAGAACTGATTGTAATAGAAACTTGACTCTCTCAGACTGTATTAGACAATAATGTTTTTTAGCTAATTCATGAAAGCATCTTTTTTTAGGATGACTCTTGTTGCCACGTGCTCAGCAAATCAAGTGATCAAGTGTCCTTCGAGCTTAGAATGAAATTTAATTAGTACTCAACCAAAGTGAATGTTTTCTCACAGATCTTTTTTATAATAGCATGTAAGAAAAGCAATTCCTTAGTGAATTGACTGGAAAGTAGCACCAGTAAACTTCGAGCTTTAAACCTTCAGGTGTGACCAGTGATGTGACAGTTGACACCAATACTGAAATGAAACTATAATACAATACCTAAATGAGATACTCAGTTTAGGCTCGATTTTTTTAACTTGTTGTACAGTGTAGACTAAGTTTAAAAAAAAAAGTTATTTACACAGGGCATTATGTTGTCTTTTCAGCTAATACATCGACACAGACAATGGGTCCACGTCCCGCAGCAGCAGCTACTGCAGCCACTCCTGCTGTACGCACAGTACCACAGTACAAATATGCTGCAGGTGTTCGTAATCCTCAGCAACATCTTAACACGCAGCCACAAGTTGCTATGCAGCAGGTATGGAATTTTAGGAACTGGTCCACGCTTTTGCTGGTGTTTTTGTAGAGGAAGGGGGAGGGGCTGCTTATGGTTAAGAGTTGTCTTTGTTATTCTAGAATTGAGGCTCTGCATTGTGGCAGCAGAGTTACAGCCTTGGGATTTTAAGTATATTTCAAGTTTGCCTGGGACGGGGTGTGATCCTGTGTTACTTCATGTTTTCCACTTGCTTGATACCTTAACCTGAATTCCCTTTGTATTTGCTCCACAACGGAGTGGTTGATTAACTAATCTCCAGCATCACTCAGCTCTAACGAGCACTATTTGATTAAATTGACTTAGTTGTAATTTCTTTGGTGTTTCTGACAGTGTAGGCATTGTTTATGCTGAGTTGTGGAACATTGGATATTTGAAGCTGCACCTAATTATGAACTGGAGTTTAATATTGAAATGGTGTTAAATTAATTTGCAGCCTGCTGTCCATGTGCAAGGTCAGGAACCCTTGACTGCTTCCATGCTGGCTTCTGCCCCTCCACAAGAACAAAAGCAGATGTTAGGTATGTACATGGTGCCTTTCCTTATGCCTTGTAGCAGAAGGACAGTCACAGTGCTCTTCTTACCAACCTTAAAATGCAGAATCGATAGTTGTAGCAGCAGAACAAAGTTGTTTCTCCTTTCCCTTAAATCCAGGCTGTGTTTGTCAGATGACATTTATCACCAAGTAACTTTTTTCCCTCTCCAGGCGAACGTCTATTTCCTCTCATTCAAAGCATGCACCCTACTCTGGCGGGTAAGATCACTGGTATGCTCTTGGAGATTGACAACTCTGAACTCCTCCACATGCTCGAGTCTCCTGAGTCTCTTCGTTCGAAGGTAGGTGGACTTTTGTGTTATGCTCATTCTATCAGCAATTAGCTCCATGCTGATGGAGCAGGTGTTTGTGCTGGCACAGTGGAATAGCAGCAGTGCAACAGTGGCCAAGGGTGAGAAGTTAAATACCCTCTTTCAGAGGTGGCAATGACTTATGTTGCCATGAACTGGAACTGTAATGTTGTTACCCTTTCCTTTTTAACAATGCAGGCGTTGTTTGTATGAATCATTTAAGCTGTTTAATGAACTTAAATATACAGAAATTACTAAGCTTCTCCTTATAAATTTTTCTTTTTTACTTCACAGGTTGATGAAGCTGTAGCCGTACTACAAGCCCACCAAGCTAAAGAGGCTGCTCAAAAGGCAGTTAACAATCCCACTGGGGTTCCAAGTGTTTAATAAGTAAGTTTTCTGAGCACTGGAGTTCTATTGCTTGAGTAGGGTAACAGTCTTTTGTCCATGGCCTTAAAAGCAGTGTGCTTCCAGGCTCTGTCTTGTTTGCAGCTAAAGAAAGTACCAGCTGTGGTCACAGTTGTAAACATATCTTGTGTTCAAGCCCATTGGTCCAGTTCTGTAGCTCTTGGTTAGGAGATGCTGCTGACACTTTGCCCTGCGCAGTTAGCTGGAATGAACACATTGGTTTTAACAGCATATTTAGCTGAAATTAGCTGTAGGCATGCTGACAGGAATGGGCAGTTGTCAAATGCCACTGACTGTTCTTACTGTTGTTCAACAGCAACTTGTGGCATTGACCTAAGCCTGAAACAATACTCCAAGACTATTTTTCTTTAGAAATTCGGTATCTTATTTACACTATAATTTGCATATACTTGCCAAAATCTAAAATTATACTGTAATTTAAAAGTAGACTGTGTATTGTCCTGACTTCACATTTTGATGAATTTAACTTCGATGTCAATTAAAATATTGATTTATCTTTATTGCCTTCTCTGAGGTTAGGATCTTAATTTTGTGTGACAGGAAGAGGCAAAAGGGTGGTATCTTTGCAATTTTGAAAGGGGAAAATGTTGCAGAGTTGAGGGTGATACAGGAATCTGTTCAGTCCGGTTAGGTTTGCCTGTCTATGAACTTCCCATGTTCATAGGTATCAGTTGAAGATGCCTGCTTTAATGTTTGATTACTTAAAATTTTCTTTTTTCATGGTCTTTTCATTTCTGCAACTTTGATTTTGGAGGCAGAATTTGAGTCTTGGCTTTTCCACACTTTTTCAGTTTTTTGGTTGTCTTTTTTTTGGCTAGTGACACTTTCACACTGGAGATAAACAAGTGCTCTTTCAGTAATTGGAAATGAGAAATCCTGCTGGTGTAGTTATTGGAACAGCCTTGGTGTGCTGGCCTGAAGAGTGGAGGTGATGTGCTGTCAAGTCATAGTAACAAATTATTTTGGGTAACCATTGTCCAAAGCTGTGCTGTGCAGAGCACTGCTCAGTTCTAGACCCGGTTTTGTCTTAGCAAGTGGCACAGACTTGGGATACTTCCAGGATTAGAAAGTGGACGATACTTCTGATACTCTGCACGTAAAGAACTTTGGTGTGATTGACACTGTGAAAGCCCAGAATGCTGCTGAACTTAAGAATTGCAGAAAGCTTGTCGGAAATCATAAGGTGCTGCTTTAATTTTAAAACCTCTAACAATATTGTTTCTGTTTGCAGAAAGATCCGGGACTACAATCTAGAACTTCGCTTCACCGAAGAAAAAAAAAATTTAAACATGGAAAAACTATTAAATATTGAGAAAAACATTGCAAAATATAAAATAAATAAAAAAAGGAAAGGAAACTTTGAAGCTTATGTACAGAGCAACGCCGGGACTAGTGAAACAAGTGCTAGTCCTAGATTACTTACTGATTTAAAAATTAAAAAAAAATAGTAAAATAAAAAATACAAATTAATGTTTTATAAACCCGGGGGAAAAGAATTTTCAGCACAGTACAAAAATTTAAAGCATTCCTTTCTTTAATTTTGTAATTCTTTACTGTGGAAAAGCTCAGAATATCACCACTGTTTTAGTTGACAGTGAGAATTGATAGCTGAGCAAAGAAACGTAATTTGGATTATAAAATTCTTGGTTTAATAAAAATTCCTTAAACACTGATTTGCTTGTGATGGTTTATTTTGTGTGGTGTACTTCTGATAAGGTGGCCGTTCAGAATACCAAGTTAAAATCCCACTTTGTAGTATGTTTTAGCAGTTTCTAGAGATTAGTGTACATATAGCCACCTGTTACAGATAATATAAACTTAGGCATTAAAACAAATGAAAAGAGCTGCTAAATCCGTATCTGGATTTTAAATCCTCAATATCCTGATGTCTAAACTCTTGTCTAATTAGAAGTAGATTAAATGCCCTACTGTGAGGTGATCAGTAAGAAGTGTTATTATAAAAGGCCTGTGTGGGAATTGTGTAATGTCCCAACACGTGATCCCCCCCTTTCACCAGCTGCACGTGGTGTTCCTTCTCCCAGGTTTTGGTGGAAGGAACAACCTGCCCAGGTCTCTGGCTGTGGTGTTGGGTGGCTGATGAGCCCTGAGATGGAGGTGGTCATTCGGGTGTAGATGAACGAGCAAGGATGGGCTGCAATAGCCAGTGTTACACATTTGCCTTGTTGGCAAGGTAGGAACACAAGGCATTCCTAGAACAGAACAGGTGAGGCTTCAGTTGGTTGTGTTAAAAATGGAATGTGTAGTAACCAAAAAGATGGTGCTTTTTTACACAGTAAAAATCCTGTGGACAGGACTGCTTAATCCTGAGTTGGGTATTTCTAACGCTGTGTTCCCTAACAAGTGAATGGCTACTGTTTGCTTTTCTGTTTTCCCTCTGTTAGTAAGAAACCAATTGGTTTAATTTTAACTGCTGCATTTTGGGGTTTTTAATGTGCTGAACAAATCCTCCTTGTCAGAGGCGACTTTGGAAGCCTCATCTATCTCTTTGGTAACCAAATTACTGAATTATTGCTGAAAAAGAATACAGTTAGGGTGCTTTAATCAGCGGATTTGAAAACTAAGTGATCTGAAATTGCATCCCTATTACTTAATATTCACTACCAAGATCTTTTTAGTAACTTCCAGTTGTGCTGTCTTACAGAGCTCTGCATACAGTGAGCTTATATCAAACTTGGTAGTTGTTCTTTTGGTTTGGTTTTTCTTTAATTGAATTTGTGAGTGGTGAAATAATTCTAGCAGTTTTACTGGTTCCAGGAACCTGCTTCTTCCTGCAAAAGGTAACCTTCCTGGTTCATCCCTTGTGTTTGACTGTCATTTAGAAGAGAGAATTGAAAGGAGGCGGTGCCTTGTTAAAAGAAATTGCTGCTTGATCTAAATCTGAGCTGATGTGTGGTACTGTAGAAGGAATCCTGTCTGTGCTCGGGGCTGATGGGGCCTTTAGGTCAGGCTGTGTGTTGGTCACTAGAAAGGGCATCCGAGTAAATGAGCAGTGGTAGCAAAAGTGAGAAGAGCCAGCACTAACACAGGAGCTGTTTATTTTGCTACACAACCTTACTAAGGATGAGAGTTTTGCAGGATGAAAACTGTTAAATGCATGATCAAGACAGAATTAACAAGAGCTTTTGTTGTAAAACTTTCACTGTGTAAGCAGATCCATGGAAGTTGCCCATCTACAGAGGGGTTATCCTGCAGCTGCTGCATTGCTCTTTTTCCCTCCTTCCTTTAAGGGAATACTTTCTTTAGAGTTGCAGAACAAGAGGCATTTTCTACTCAGTTTAGCCCATAATTGGCTCTGTAAGCTGCTTAATCAAAATGGGTAATGCAGGGGGAGAAAGGAAGCAGTGAAGATAGTCCCTCCTTTTGCCAAGAAGAGGAAAATTTGGTGGGCTGGGACCGGGGAAAGGAATGAAAATCTGGTCAGAGAGGAAGGCATGAGTTACCACTGCAGTCCATCGGGCTCTGCTTGCTGTATTTAAAGGATATTGGTTCCTACAGGATCACAGGAAGGGGTGAGTGAGTTCTTTGGGGAAGGCTGGCTGAAATCCATGTTGTACGGGGGAACAACTGTTCTCCGGACCTGTTGTTGCGGTCTTAAACCCCTCCAGTGCGATTTCTGGGGTCCCATAAAAGACAATTCAAGAGTGGCCTTGTTTCTCACCTTGCGCAAAGATCTTAAGACTGGATTTTTTTTCTGTTAAGTGAATTTGAGAAATAAGCTTAGCTCAGAGAGGTGAAACTGGTCTGGCATAAATGAATCCTATTTAAAATCCCTCACTTCACTATAAAAGCATTAGGTTAAGCTTGTACAATTCTTGTGTTCAAGTCCTGATGGAGGCAGACTGGGTTAGCCTTTAATTTGCAATTCTGCTGAAGTGTATTGCTATAAGAACGTTTTAAATTGGATGGTAAACTTACAAAGGAGGCAATTCAAACAAGATTACGTGCATGATAAGAGGCTGAATGTGTAACCTTAATTTTACGTAACGCCAACTATAAAAACATTAAAGCTTTGGAGGCAGTTTTAAAGACCTAAAAATATTTAGCACTGTAATAGAAATGGTGAACAAGCGGATGATATTGGAGGTTTAATGGAATGTCTAAAGGATGATACAAAGATGTAACTATTTGCAGGAGTCTCAGGGCCCTTATCAGTAAAGTAAGAGCCCACCTCACTCCTGCTTGTTTCCCTAGAGAGGAGATAATGCGTCTTTGGTGAGTCTGCTGGAGTTAACCAAATTAATTTTTATGTTTCGTAAGAATGTGCAAGTCATTTAACCTCTTGCAGGTGGGGAAACTGGAAGAGGTGGAAAACAGGGCTTCTTCCAGCTCTGTACACGGCTCCTGTGGATGTGCCAGGCACTAGGATCTGTACCAGCCTGAAATACTAGCTTAATTTTTGTGGTGGAAGGAAACAGTGAGGCAATTCTGCTGAGGCGATCATGACAGCTTAAGAAAACAAAACCCTGGGTTGGTTGGGTTTATTTCTTCCCGCTCTTAATTACATGGTAATTCCCCACTGTATACAACAGAAGCCTATTTAATCAGTGACTCTTTTTTTTTTTTCTTTTAAATCTTAGAGGTAGTGAACAATGTGTTTGTTAGTGCTTCTATCAATGTATCTAGAACACCGCTGTAAAACAATACCCCACGCAGAAAAATCAATGTATTCAATAGAGGAAGAGCGTCGTTCCCCTGGGTTAAGAGGCAGCCTGACTGGCAGTCACTTCCTTCTGCCACATGTTCCCTCTAACATGTGTCAGAGGCTTACGCTGATCCTTCACCGCCCTGCAGCCACCCAGCACTAAGCTGATTTTGCTGGATTCTCTGGCATTTCATTCCTTCAGTCCTCCCCTGTCTTCCATTCTAACCACAGCAAAGGCGTCAAAGTTTAGCAGCAGCCAAAAGCCCACTCCCAAAATGAATGGCACTATATTCACCGCCCGCTTTCCTGAGCAGAGTGTGGCTTTATGGGCAACTACAGCAAATATTTGGTGCAGAGGCAATCTGGATTGCGTACATTGTCCTCTCTGCTGCTCTGCAGAAGTCCAGGAAATTTGGATTTCACTGGATGCTGGGGGAGGAGGGAGCAAGGTGGAAGAAATGAAGATCGTCCTGAGTCAGGCAATGTCATTACAGGTGCCAGTTAAACCTAATTAGGTGTCTACCCTTGAATAAATAAGTAAATGATATTGTCAGTCCTTCCACTTAAATGCATTTCCTCCTCAGGAGCACTGTTAACGATTGCTATGGACAACTGGGTGTTGAAAAACAGCCACTTGCCATTTTGCATTAGGATTCTTGGCAAAAAGTTTTTCTGAATTCTGCATCTAACAGGCATATTTCTGCTTGGAAAAAAAAAAAAAAAAAAAAAAAAAAAAACAACCCAAACCCCCAAAACACAACACCAAAAAAAACAAAACCCTCCCCAAAACAACCAGGATTTGTATTTATTCTCAGTAAGCCCAGGAGCTGTGGTCCAAACTGACATACTAGAGCACCACAGCCTTGTCCTTAGGACCACAATTCACTAGGCTTTCATGGTTGTGTTTCAGGTTTGTGGCGAGGCAATTTTGGGCATCCTACTTGGAGTTAAGCGGGAAGCTCCATTGCCGGGATTGATCCTTCCTTTGGGGTTCTCCCTGCAGACAATGTTTTCACTCCCTGCTGTAGTAGTTTAAACTACTAGTGAACTCTTCATTGTTTCCTGTATGCATGAGTTGTTCCTGAGAGGCAGTTTGAGGTTAGAAATGCCTCCTCAGTATATCCATCACAGACCTGGATTCCCTGGAACCAGAGGCTATTCTCACAAAACGTCTTGGTTCTTCTTTTTCTGATGTTAAGTGGGCATTTTGAATTAAACTGCCCTGTTTCCCTTGCCCCCTTCCCATTTTCCCTTTGATCAACTAGTCCTTTCCTTGCAAAGAGAACCACATCCTATGTCCCATTAGATCAATTAGCTGCCTCATTAACATAATGGCAAACGGTACTAAGAGCCCCACGCCACCTTTGCAATGAAAAGCCATAGGAATGCTGAAAGGTCTGGCTGGGAAATGCTGCAGGTTTTCTCCTGCAAAGGCAGCATGCTGACTTAAAGAGGATCTGCAGCTCTACTGCTATTGAAGAGGTGAGTCTAGGACCTCCCTGTTCTCATGTGAAGACTGGAAACCTGGGGAATCCTTGTCTGCCTTACTCCTGCCGGGTGGAAATTTGCATTTGGGTTCTTGTCTCTTCCGAGCCACAAGTCAGCACCTCACTCACTACCTCCCTTCTTCACAGGTTTTCCCTCACCTGACAAGCCAGGATGCGCACACAAAAAAGCCCCTGAGATAAAATTCCTTGACAAAGTAGGCAGAGACTTCAGCACACCAGCAGCCTAACTGCTGTTCCTTTGGCAACTGTGAGCTCATGGTAAGACTACCTCTGCAAAAGGAAGCTTTTAGTTCTGCTCACCTTCTGTAGGATGTGGTCAATAATGATGGATAGTAGCTGTATCCAAACGAAAACACAACTGGCAGGTTACAAATCCTTAGGATGTGGCATTTGAAGTGAATACAAGTCTGAAACAAATGTTTTCAGCTCCACTGAGATCACAAGGTGCATGTATAGTTGGAGCTCCCTTTGAAGGACTTGGGCAACAAGAACAAAGGAAGAATGTTTAAAAAAAAATAATTTGAAACAGATTTCTCCCCTGTTGTATTGGGATTGAATGCAATCATTCAGAAAAAAAAGGAAACAACAAGCTGGGCCAACATAATGGGCCTGTTACAGGCACAGTAGGTACTAAAAGCAGTTTATCTATGCAGGTCTTCTACTTCGCACATAACCTGCTAAAGAAGCATCCCATATCAAGTCACATTCCAGCTGGCTGTAGCTGTCCAGAGATACATACTTTTTTTATAGCTCTGAGCGCACTTTAAAATATTCCATGTAATACCTGAGCATTCAGAAGACAAAAATTATGCTCTGGGCAGGCTAACTGGTTGTGTCACATTACAGCGACTGGGACCTTGGGTTACTCATGGTCTAGGTTAAACTTGAAGTCAGCAGATGACATAAAACAGGGATTACAGTTCAAAAAGCCCCAAACATCACATTGTCACATCTGTAATTAGAAGCTTGCTTAATCCTGTCTCTTGCCACTGTCACAGAGATTTGCCACCAAAGGCAGCTCAGTTTCCCCTCCTGTAATTTTCCAGAGGAGAACCAGATTCAAGCAGACGAGAAGAGGCCACCAGCCTAGAATGACAGCAGAAGTGAAAAACTCCTGCCTGTGGCCCAGAGCATAGATCTTTCCTCTGTCTGCCTGTACCTCACATTTTTCCATCGAACTCGCCACGCAGCCACCTTGCATCCCAGGTTACAATTGGAGATGCGGATTTGCAAAGTGGCTTGGGATATGAACAACAATGTACATGGAAGCCTTGCTCAGGAGCAGAAGAAAAGCTCTTCCAGAGCTCCCCAGGGCACAGGTGCCTCCTGTCACAGGTACAACAGGGCAGCCTTGCCACCAGGGAGCTACAAAGGTGGCTCTGTAAGAGGGCAGTTGCGTGGGTGCTCCAGAAGTTGTCAGACTGGTTATATTTGGCTGCACGGACAAAGAGGGAAAACAAATCAAGTTATCAAACATGTTACACAATGTTATTTTACTTATCCTTCTCTGTTTTCTCCAGAATGGCCACAGTTAAAACCTACTGACAAATAAATACAAACCTTGTTCATCTAGGTAGGGGCTTTCCCCAGGCCAGTTAGTGAATGATGGCCCTCCCAAAATTATTTTCTTTCTCTTTTGTCAAGAAGGCTGTTTGGTGAGGGCAGTGCTGCGCTGGTGCCAGGCTCTGGCTCGCAGGGGACGCGTTCCAGCTGCATTATTTCCGAGCTGACGAACTCATTCCGCGTCTCCAGCAGCGCTGCCCGTGTCAGGCTGCTGGGCTCCCGCAGCCAGCCCTGTCAGGGGGCCCAGCTCCCAGAGCCTTTCCCTCAGAGGTGCCAGGGATACAGCAAGTAGAACGCATCTTTATCATCCGGTAATAAGCCATAAACGCAAGTCCCCAGCTAGAGATTGGCCTGCCATTTTAGGTATATTTGACCTCCAGCGGGCCCCTGTGTGAGAAAAAGGACTCTATTTTCTTGTAAACCTGCTAGATACCCCTTTCATCAGATGGTCCCTAGTTCACGTTGCTTAAAAAATGATGAATTACTAGCGTTTCGTAGTGAATTAGCAGTCACCTTCCCCGTGTTATTGGCACCTCCTTCCCTCCTCAGCGTCCCGGGCCGCCCCCGCCGCCCTTCCCAGCCAGGCCCATTCCCGCACGGGACCCGCTTAGGGCTTATTAACCATTAATTTCACCTCCGTGCTGCCCCTCACCCTTAACGAGGCCCCTGAGGCGGAGCCACCCCCTCTCAGGCCCCTTTTTCTGGAGGAATTTCAAATAAAAGCCGCCGCGGCGGCGGCTGCGCCTCAGAGACGGCGGCGCCTGAGGGACGGTTCCTCTGCAGCGCCCCCTGGCGTCACGCCGACTCCCTCCTGCCTTCCCTTCCTCAGCCCCGCCGCTGCCCTGAGGGGACGGTCCGGTCCCGCTATGAAGCTGCACTTTAACATCACTGCCGCTGAGGAGCTGCGGGAGAGGCGCGGGGGGAGCTACGTGGTGGGTGTGGGGTGGGGAGCGGGCGGCGGGGCCGGGCCGGGCAGCGGGACTGACGGCGGTGTGCTTGCAGCTGTACTCGGTGTGCCTGGAGGGCTTCCTGCTCGGCAAGGCTCGGTACAGCCAGCTCCGCCGTTGGGACGCCCAGGTGAGGACGGGGCGGGGGCTGGTGGGGTTGAGGAGCACCCCCAAGAGCCTCTGTGGGGACAGGGTGAGGGCGGCCGTCGGGCCTGCAGCCAGGCCCCTGCGAGGGGCTGTGGAGCTGGGGGGCTCTTCTGGCCCTCACAGGCCCGGTGTGGATGGGGTAGTAAGTTGGTGATGCCCATATCCGAGCTATTAAAGTCTTCCTTCACGCTAAGAGCACGGGGAGGATGTGCCTGGTCCCCACCGTTGCCCTGTCCTCTACCTGGCCATGGCACCCAGGCTGCTTGCCCCCAGTGCTGTGCTGTGGGAGGGTTGGAGCTGCTGCTCAGAGAGCACTTCAGTGTTTGCAGGGTGAAATCTAGCAGAAACTGAGAGGCAAATATAAAAAAAAAACCCAACCACCAGCCCCCCAAGGGGTGTGTCGGAAGGTGTGGTGAGCTGGCTTAGTGGGGAAGGTTGGCCATGCAGCGGGAAATGTGGTTCCAGGGTGCCACTTCTCCTCAGCCTCTGGGAGAGTGGTGAACTGCTTTATTGGGGTCTTTAATCCTGTGAACAACTTCAGAAAGCGTGCATAGGTCAGCTCAGGCAAATTGCAGGGGCTTTTTTGGATAAGCCAGGGGTTAATTGAGTGCTGGATCCTTTGGCCTGAATTGCCTAAGTGTGTGCCTCAGGAGTGACCCTTTCACACAGGCAATTGCTAGGCAGTTGCAAAACAGCTGGAACACAGGCTCAAAGTATTCCAAGAAATAGTGGGCATCAGGGAATAATAATACATGGTCCCAGCGAACTGAAACGGATTATTTCAGGGTGAACCTGCCTGTTTATGTCACTGCTTTTGGTTTGTTTCTTGTTCAAGTTGCCTCTGTCCCTTTCCCCTCTAGCCTTCCTTTGGTGTTCTTAGAAAGATAAGAGGGAGCATGTGGTATTGAGCTACTCCATGGAGGCCGAGTGGCCACCAGCTTTCTCTCTGCTAGCCTGATCTTTCTGGCCTTTGCCAGTCTTCAGCTCCAAGCGACATCTCTCCCAGCTCACATCAGTCTGGGTGCACATTGTCATCCCTGCTGAATAGCCTTAATTTACCTTGACAACCCCATTTTAAGGCCCTGTTTGATTAATGCTTCTGGTGGTAGTGGGTTAGGTGGGTCCTCCTTTTAGTACCTCCTTGCTGTGCTCTCAGTTGGAGTGGTAGGACCACTCTGGAGCATTTTTTTCAGCTAGGTAACCCAGGATGGGGACCAGTCAATCTTTCCCAACCTTGTGACTGCACAAGCAGTTGGAGTAGAACAGCTAAAAGGCAACGGAGTCAGCAGCATGCCTGCTATGGAGAGGACTGTTTGCTGAGATATGCTCTTGTGCACAAGCCCTGCAATTCTTTTCCCTGTGGGGGCTCTCACAGTAATATTTTGCTTTGGTTAATGGAGCATTTTGGATAACATATCTGTACTCGTAAACCAGCTTATATATTTGCTTGCTTTTTCTTTAAGGCTTACTGTTTCTTGCCCAAGAGGCTTTAGCTTCATTAAGGCTCTCAGCAAAATCTTTCCCTTCTCTGCATCCTATGTAACCAACAGTTTGCCGCTTGCTGGGCTTTACAACTCATTAGCTGAATTTTATCCTTAATTCCTTCATTCCTGCTGTTGGTAGCTGCCATACTTGGTCTTGAAGCTTACAGCTACACTGCTGTCCCTTAATTGTCTTCCATGTACTTAAATGAGGTTGCTAATCTATATTTATTATATCCTGTTCTGCTTATTTTGCTTGGAATGCTCTGTTAAGGTAGAAAAATGCTCACATATTCTGTCCTGGAGTTTAAGACTTCTTGCAATTTTCACCCTCTTGAGAATATCAAACATAGCATCCACAAAGTCCCACAGGTGCAACAAGTCTGTGATAGACAGGTGCAGGACATGAATTAGAAATAGGCTTCCCCTATGGACAGATTTCTGTGGTTATACTTGATGGTATTTCTCTCTTGGATGTGATGCTGGACTAGTTGTGCCTCTGCTCTCCCTCGGGGTAGCAATCAGCACTGTGAATGGGCAGATGCATGTCTACTAACACTGAGCAGCATTGCCTTACCTTGAAATGGGATTCACAACTGAAGCTGTGTGCCCAAGGCAAATGGTGTAAATGGAGGTGTGAATAAAACACCCTAAAAGAGATCTTGCTTAGAAGGAGTTGTTTAGGCAGGGCTGGCAGAAATGCTGAGGAGGGCAGTGCAGCTTTAACCCTTCTCTTGTGGAGATAGATACTTGGCTGTGGATTTCTAGAAGTTGCCTGTCTTGGTCTGAGGGTTTACTCAACCTTCCTCTGGGGTATAGGGTTTTACGTTGGCTGTAAGAGGGTTGTGAGGTCGCTCTGCCATCTCCCCTTTTGCCTCTTCTTTTAAAAGCTGGAGCATTCAATTGTGGGAAACCCAGTTTTCACCCACTCTGTTATCTGGAGTGTTTAGGTATTAAGTATTAGCAGAAGGAAGGACAGCTGGAGGACCAGTCTCCCTTCGCTTGGGATGAATGCCATACAATTTGGGCAGCGTTCCTTATTGTTTGCACTTGCTGAACTAAGACTTGTGTAGCCATTCTCTGCAAATGACTGTGAGCAGCTTCAGCAGGAGTGTCAATGGCAGATGGATGTACATTTTAAGGATCTAAGCTTTGGCCCTAGATTTATACAAGAACAGTTTAGGTAGTGCTCTGTACTGTGGCCATGTTCTCCTCTGGCTTTAGTTCTGTGGAGACTGCACACTGACCAGAGCTCTGGGTCTTTATTTTGCTAATGGAGAGGTAAGACTCTCTTGCAAGATTATATAAATAACAGGAATTTCTAGAGTAGGGCTAGAGATTACCTGGACAGTGATTTGTGCACTAAAAATGTTACTGGACTTCTTCGAAACTGAATAGTTGCAAAAGACAGGCTGTTCTGGGTTTCCACCTTTATCATGTGATGTTTATATTTGGCTTTTCAGTTCCACAGATGCTTATCATGTCCCTCTCTAAACAAGTATCATAATGAACCTTAGTTCTGTTGTAGGACTGAAAGGAGCAGATTATTTCTTGCAGTTTTTGTGGAGTATTCACTGACTTTCAAGGCAGGGAGTAAATAGGAAGTGTCTTCTGTAGGGCTAAGAGTGAAATGCAACGCTGTTGGATTCTGGTCATGATGTCAGCCTCTACTGAGTTAGTTAGCAGCGTCTATGATTGGTATGAACAGCTGTTGGGAAAATAGTTCTAAAAAAATCTGTTAATCAGAATAAAAAAAATTGGTAAAAAGGAATTAAATATAGAAAATGTTGGAGTTTTTTTTTAACCTCATTTAGCCAGTCATACATCAGAATAGTCTCATATCTTTGATTGCATGCATAGTTTCTGCATACCTATACTTTAATTTTCACACAAAATATGTTTAAGCATTTTTTATCTTAGAATAGTGTCTCCTCTTTTTTTTAATACTAAATCAGGTAACTGAGGATGAAATGCCCAAAGGCCTGTTTATTCCATATATAATCCATGTATAATAGCTTTATAGTTATAATGCTGTTCTACTTTTTTTCAGGTTAGTAGTTCTGTTTCTGATGCCCTGTCTGACTTTGGTATCTGCACACCTGTGATGGAACATGGCCCTGGGTGAAATAACTCGTCTAGACAGCATAGGCAGGAACTGACACCAAAAAGCAGACCTATGGGATTAGACTAAGTAGGAGATAATGGGTTCTGGTCAACTACACTTTAAAAGTGATGTCTCCTGCTGAGATGGGGAATACTACAGAAAGATGAAAAAGACACAGCACCAACTATGACAGGTGTCTTTATGCCCCTTTTTGGAGACATTAGCTCTTAGAGCTTAAAACTGTTGTATTTTGGGAAGCTGCTCTATCTCTTTTAGGTAGAAATCTTGGAGGAAGAATGAGCACCTCTCCCACTAAGTTGTAGCATCTTGTCTGGGGTTTCAGCATAGTCAGATTAAACTTGTTTTCATGATTCAGCCTCCTGTGTGCCTTCTGCCACTTGCTCTTGAAGCTGCCTCTGAGGTGGGGAGCTGGATATGGAGCTGTGCCCTGCCTTGGTTCTGGGCTGTGAGGCAGGACTGGCCCAAGCGGCTGCTGTGTGTTGCTGACAGGAGCTGCACACAGTGTTGGCAAAGAAGGTCCTTGGTCAGGCATGCAGAGAGGTCAGAGGATGGGAGTCCTCCCCTTGGACAGCTTGTGGAGCAGCGTGACTTGTAAGAACCTGTCTGGTCAAGTAGGTCCAGCCAAGAGAAAACGGCAGTGCACAGAGCACCCTGGCTTGGGACTAAGATGTGTCTTCTGCAACCTAAAGCCAATCTACGGAAACAAACCCAGAACCTCGAAGAATATGGTCAGAAGCAGATTTTGGCTAGGGGACCCTTCTCTTATACTGGTGTTGGCTTGGCAGGGCTGTGGGCAGGTGGTACCTGGCACCACCAGGTATAGCACTGTTGTTGACTTGTGCTTAAAACCTAGCCTAGGCTCTTGGGTTTGTGAAGACAAATATTGGCTAATTTCATTCTGCTAGGATGGAATTTCATGCTGGAGGCTGATAGCCTGTTGGACTTGACACTACACAAATACACACTCTAAGTTTATGGGTTTTTTCTTTAATTCTTTGAGATGTGAAAAAGTCTAATCAGCTGGGAGAAGTTTCTCTTCTCTGTAGCCCAAATCCTGAGGGGACACAACTGCATTTCTAGAAGCTTACCAAGCAGCTGGTACTGAGATGAATTAATTATTTTTTTTAAGTAGGCCAGACTCGGCTTGTGCAAACTGATGGTAACAGACAGTGCAGCTTTGTGTAGGTGAGACACAGCCTGAACACAGAGACAGGAGAAAGGACCTCCTTGTTGGTAGCATGGCTCTGGCTTTCTGACTTCTGGCAAATTTTTTTGCTGTATCTCCTCAGTTTCCTTGCCTGTAGAGCAGAGATAATATATTTTTCAGTCTCTGAGGAAAGATCACATGTGTGAATGACTTTGAAGATAAAAACCACTTTATACTAGTTATTACTGTTAGCTTTACATAAAACCAAGCATACAGTGTTATTTAACTCTTTTATGCTGTGCATCTCAGAGTGATTCACGCATATCTAGTAATCAGGAGCCCAGAAATAGCAATGTGTTGCCAATGTAGGGAAAGCGGAGCTGTGAGAACCTTCTAGCCAACAGGCAGGAAAAGGTATTGCTAATTCTTGCAGTGGTAGCAATTATTTTTTTTCTTCAAGCTCAGTCTGCTGGAGTCATGTGAAAGACTCGGGCAGCTGGGGCCAGGGGAAATTTATTTTTCAAAGGATTTAGTGACACTAACTGCCAAGTTCTATACTGGTGCTTAAAATTTAATTAATAGTAATGCCTCAGTGTACTATAGGAATCTCATTTTACTGATCATGTTATATTCTTTTGGTGAAGGAATGTTTCCAGGCAAACTTGCTGTATTTTGCTGTATTTAGTAAGTAACATGCATATTGAGAAGGTAAACGTAGCTCATCCTTCTGTAGAGATAATTTGCCTACAGCAGAAGATTTTTACGCTTCTAAGTGACAAAACACTGCCCAAACCTATACTGGAACTGTCTTACAATAACATAAGATAATGTAATTTTGGTTCTCTAATTCTTTCAGGTTTGTTTATAAATTAGGTTTGAATAGAGATGTTGTGCTGCCATTGGCTAGCTGATATAGCTGGAGGAAGAACCAAACTTTCAGATAGTTTGCTCCTGAAAGATTCTCTGGGTTTTTTGGGTTGGTGGGTTGTTTTTTTTTTTTCTCTCTGACAATATTAGATGATCTGATAAAAGTTACTACCCCTCATAGATGAAATAATAAAAGCCTCTGGGGTAGCACAAGTCAAGGGCAGAGGTTACCAGCTCTTAAGAAGTAGTTCTGTGGGTGTAGATCAAAGAAATCACGTACGGATGTATTGGAAAGAGATGTGTAACAGCATCTTGTTTGCTTGTGTGGTGTGTAATACCTGGCTGATAAGGTTAGTACAGTGCTATTTTTCTGGCACGGAGCAGGAGCTCAGAAGTGTTAAGACTGTAAAAAAGAGAAGTTAATCAAAAGAGGCTGCTCACTTGGGCTCTCTTCTGGTGGCTGCCTAGGTGAAGACTTTGTCCTCGTTGTGGGTGCTGAGGGCCATCAGGGAGGTGCTGGGTGGCTATCTGCATACTCTTTTCAGATCATCATGTCTTGCTGTCAAAACAAGAGAGCATTGAAAACTCCTTGGCAACTCTGAACACATCTTCAGTGATGTGGAGCTTTCATTTTATTGTTTTGCAGCTGAGGCAGCTTTTTGGGAGTGCTGTGCCTGCTTTCCCACCAAAGTTTTACCTGGCAATGACCAAGTCAATGGCAGAGGAGAGACAGTCTCAACTGGAGCAATACCTTCAGAATGGTAAGCTGGACTCTAAGAACCCGTTCAGCTTTCATACCTAGGGCTTAAAACTTTGTGGATGTGTCAAAAATTGTGACTGCAGGATGCTTTACTCTTATATACTGAGCTGCCTAAAAGGCTGGGGCTAGGCATTGCAGCCCTGTCCTTTCTGTTGATTCACTGGTTCTAGAACAGCAGCACATCCTCTCTCTCCTCTAATTTCTGAAGCAGCTTCCTTTCTGCAGCTTTCTCAAAATGAAAGGATGGAGTTTCACACTAAACCCAGCTTGTCCTGGTGGCAGCCTGTGGTCTGTCTGCTTTCTGTTCTTCCAGATCCATGAGCTGAGCCAACTGCCTCTACTGCTTCACAAGTGCCGGAGCTAATGTGGGGTTGGGTGTGAGAACCTGTGGCTGATGGGTAAAAGAGGGAGGCAGAAGACTGGCACTTGGACTGGTAGAAGTGTAATATCAAACTGGGTTTTGCATAAAACTCTTCACTCCAAGGTTTTCCAGGTGGACTTGTGAGAATTATAACAAGATAAGAGTTTGTAGAAAAACTAAATCTCGGGCACAATGTGTTGTGTTATAAAACCTGGTCTACAGGGTCCCTGGAATGCAGCTTGTGAGTTTCACATAAGCCAAGAAATAAAAAAAACAAAACACACCAAAACAAAGAAAACCCAAAACAAAGCCACAAGAACCCCCCTGCTCCCCATCTCCCTACCCTTTCCACCCCACCCCAACCCCACAAAACCAAAGAAAATACAGCCATTTCAACTATCTGAAAAGAAGGGTCTGTGAGGGGATGAGCTTAAAGAAGTTTTGTAGCCTCTGGCTTCAGGTACTTTGTGCCAAGAGAAACTCAAGATAAGTCTTTAAGGTCTTACTTAGTGATTATTTATCTTTCTCACTTGAGTATTCAACAGTTCTTTTTGGAGCTACTGGCCATGAGTAGCTATGGAATTACATGGCCAAGAACCTTGCTGTAGTCTTGCTTTGGGAGAATAGCAACTCTACGTGTGTTTCGCACTGTTCATGGCTTCAGTGATTTTACTTGCTAGTAAAGGCAGCTGTGCAGAAACCAAAGGATCAGTGAAGTAGCACTGACCATTTAACCAGTGGTCATGTTGTATACATCTTGATTTTAGACACTAGCCATATTTTTAATCTGTTGGCTAAGTTTAATTTCCTCCCTCCCCATCTTCCTCTTGTTTTTCAGTTACTTTGGATCCAGATATTACACATAGTGATGTCTTCATAGCTTTTTTCCGAAAGCTACAGCAGGTAAGTCTGTAATTTTTCAGCCAAATAGCCTGTTATATGGAAGAGTAGAAATATTATCCTACCTCCTGAGTTCAAGGCTTTTCTATCTTCCTTTCTTTGTGTTCTCAGTGCATTGAGCTGTCCTGTAAAGCAGCAAGTTCCAATGAAAGTGCTCTTGGAGGCCTGGGTGGCAATTATAATAGTATTGCTATTGTTTTGTCCATGTACGAACTTGTTTCTCATATGGGAAGAACTATTTGCTTTGTTTTTATATCCCGTGGCATATCTGATGAATCTTTTGCCTCTGAACAGTTCCCAGAAGAGTCTTTGTGAAAGCTCAATAGAAGGATTACACACACTCTTGGATTTTGCAACTGTAAATGCTTTTTGGTAGTGTCAGTGCTTTGGACAGATAAGTGTATTGATGACTGCTGTGAGACTGTCATGATCTCTTATCTTGCAACTATAGTGATAGGTGGACTTGGGCACGTATTTGGGTTGTTGCAACCTAGATGACTTTTGAAACCCATTTTAATGTGCTCTATGACATGTGTGATTGTTCTTTGGCCTGCTTGGAGCCTGGATAGCTCTTGCTTGTGTCTGACTACTGCAAGGTGACATATGTCCCTTATCTTCCCTTTTCTCCTCTCCTGCTGCTGTGGCTCTTATGAGGATAGCAGTTTAGAGCAGGTGGGTGCAGTATGACTCCAATGGTACTTTCAGAAAGGGCATGCTGCTTAAGTTTTCTTGGAAGTGCTTAATGTACTGCTGTAGCCTCACTTGCAGTGATTTGCCCTGAAAGAGGGGATGTTTTGAAGGACCAATTAAGAGTTTCATGACTTGAGAGCTCTTTGCTTATTATGTGTAATTAAGGTATTTAAGGGTAGTTCAGAAAGGCCGTAGAAAATGGTGTGGAGAAGTATAACTAACAAATTCTAGAAATGTTTTTTTTTTTCTCCTGTATACTTTGTAAATAAGAAGACACAGTTTATAGTCTCTTAAATCAGACCTACTGGAGTGTTCAAGACACTGAATGAAAACCTCCCCTCTGATTAGGGATTTTTTTTATTTTTTTTTTGAGAAGCAGTTTCTCTTTAGTTCTGATCCAATGCCTGTTATAGCCCTACAGATAATTCCCAGCAATTACTGCTGAGTCTTAATTAGTCTTGATGAGACTGATACTGGGTGTGCTAAAGAAAGTTAAATCTGTCAGGAATGCCTACAATTTGCCCTCAAACACTGCCAACTGACTCTTTTTGACAAAGTTCTGGCAGGAAATAACCCTTCAAAATGCATGTTTGCACTGTTTTGAAGATGACTTTTGGCAGTATTGATTTCTCTTAACATTCCATGAGAAGTGATGTTGTACAGTTCGGCTTTTTCTTTACTGCAAGCCCTTTTGGCGAAGAGGGGTGACTTGCTAAGTATGTGTGTAATATTAACTTGATTTGTGGGTTATATACATGTGTGTGCTTATTAAGGCATGTGATGACTGTGCTGCCAAAATTAGTCAGTTAATTTAAGGAGTTCAATGTAGGCACTAAATGATACCTTAAGTGTTAGTGCAAGGTTAGTACATTCTCAACACATAGAATTAATAAAATTAACCCAAATTTCTGTTTCACAATACAATGGATTTTCATATACAGTGTTTAGGCTTCCTGCTTGGTGAAGACAGTAGTTCTCCAGCTCTTCTTGTTTACAATTTCAACTTATACTGATTGTGCTTACATAAATTACTGCTCCATAATACAAACAGCAGTAGTGCTTTATGTATTCTTTCATTATGGTAAAGAAAAAAAACTCCTAAGAGAGATCAAATGACTTTATGAAAGACAGGAGTGTATCTCTATCATTAGCCATGCACAGTGCCTTCATTCAGCTGCCAGTTACACCAATTAAGTTGGCTATTAGAGAATCTAGCTCAACAAACTGGCTTTGTGCATGTTCAGTGTTTACTAGTACACTGACTTGTGAGATGGTTTATGGCAGAGTGATAAGAGCTCTGTAACAGCGTGGAAAGACATGGGGTAAAGTTCATGTTTAAATCACCTCTGTACTGTTCTTCCCTTCTCCATTGTTGAGGATGTGTAGGCAGCATTTAGTGTCCTACATGTTGTTCTGGAGTGAAAACAGGGTTTCAGCATTACTGCTACTACTAGGCATTCCTCCAAACTTACTTGTTTGTTGCATTGCAAGAGGGATGACTAATGAATGATTCAAGAATAAAACCATTAAAATGATGAAATAGCATGCTGCTTTTCTGTCAGTGATGTGAGCTGGCTTTGACTGGTTGGTCTCAGCTACCTGAAATGAGTTAGTGCACAGCTGTACAAGCAACCTGCCAGCAAGCATGGGAGAAGTGGCAGAGGGAAGGAGTCACCCATTCTTCTGACACCACAGCTGTTTAGTGAGCACAGATCTGTCTGCAGGTAAAAACCATATAGCTTTTGTAGTAGAAACCTTAGGTTTTAATAAAACAAGAAGACAGGAAACCTGAGGTCAGTGAAATAGCTATGCTATATTTTTTTTCCTTAAAAATTCTACTGCTGACTTTTTTCACCTTCATTGATATCTTTCATTATGAGAGAGAATAGACCCATCCTGGGGCAGTCTGCTTGTGGTTGCTTCATTTTCTTGACTTGTCTTCAAAACAGTAGTATTAAAGTGTCTAGCTGAAGATATTTGTATATATCACTGACTAAAAATAGAAGATGTGAAGGAAAAATCACCCTGAATTTAACAACTTTTTGGTCCTTGTCCTGTGTTTTGCTTCTGAATGGGGTTGTGAAGGGTGTGCTGAGACTAGCAGTCCCTAGCAGGAGTGCTGTGTGAGGACAATGGCTTTAATGCAGCTGCCTGACAGTATTGAACATGCCTCATCTGTATCTGCACTCAGCATCACACCAACCAGCTATATCTATATGTCTATCATATCTAACAGACCAAACTTCTCGAGCAGGGGCAAGCCCACACAGGTAAAGCCTGCTTTTGAGGCCCATGTTTTTGCCCAGCGCCACCTTTACCTGTTGCTTAGGCTATTACAGTTTGATCCTTACAGTGGGCATACTCTGCTTGTTTTCCCAGCAACCTAATTGCTTGGGAGAAGTTGTCAGGGGAGAGCAGGCCCCCTAATGCATGGGGAAGCAGCCTGACACAATGGATGCTTTGCTTAAAACTTAAATTACTGAAATATTTACTAACAGTATCGAGTGGCAGAGTTGAACAACCTGACCCATAATCTCTGCTCTCCCAAACTTTGCGAATTTGGTCAGTGACCAAGCTGGAGGAATGGATTCAGTATATGCACTATGCCCTCCAGCCCCTAAAGACAAATGGCACAGTTCTGGCAAGAAGTCATCAACAAGACGAGACAGTTGTGGCTGTGTTGTGTCTTCTCCTTTTTCATCAGGACAAAGATGGAATGAGGACATACATATATCCTTATCAGTCTCATTTTAATGCAACTCATCCATATCCTCGAATGTACTCTGAGAGTACAGTCTGTCACTGTATTAGGCACCCATGGAGTAATGTGGTTTATTCAGGATGCAGCTTGAAGGAAAGCTAGTCTCTATGCATTATGAATAAAGTTGAGACCTATTTCCTTGCAGCAGTAGAGATTTGGAGCTGGTTGTCTAGGGGGCTGACCTTTTATAGTCTGCCTTGCTGGTATACAGCAGCCTTTAGTGTGAGCAAAAACATTCAGGTGTTGGTGAAAGGACAGATGAGAAGTTTTTGTGTATTTGAGCAAACGGAGCCAAACAGTGCTTGGTAACAGGCAAAAAGTGATGTTCTTGTTGTCCTTCATCAAAAGACTCTAATGTAAGACAGTTTTCCTCCCGAGAGGTAAAGTGTGAGGCCAAGGATTGAATAGCACAGGAGCTGTGGTGTGTATGCTGTTGAGATTGTAGGTGAAACATAACCCAGAAACCTGCAGGTGTTACCAGGAATCAAAGCACGTCTGATAACAGGCTGCATTTTCTTGGATAGAGCCCTGCCTCTGACCCTGCAACCTTCTCTGCTCCATGCACTTGCAACACACTTATTTGTGCACGTAGTAGAGGAATGCATGTTTGTAATGTCCCTCTGCTCACTCACAGTAACTCACAAGCATGTTTAGTTGTGCATGTGGACAAACAGAAGTCAGGCTGAGTATCTGTGATTTCAGCACTGCTCCAAAACAGTTGTTTCTTTCATGTCAAACCAGGTTCTATTTCTCACTTATGAATGTCTATTTCAAAGGTACAGCATGTGGGGAGTTCCTGTACTTCCAGACTTTCACTCTGTGCTTGCCAGGGGGAAGGTTTCTGGCATAGACAGTTCTGAAGAATTTTAATTCAAGGATGTCTGTCTTATTTTTCTGTTTCAATGCAGAAACGTTTCTGTTGCTTGACCTGCTGTTCTTGTCAATATGTTGTAATAAGGGCCTCTGCTCTCTCCCTTTTTTCCTTCTATTGTATGTACCTCTTAGCTGAGCAATAAATACATTGAGAGCTTACCGAGGGTTCAGATAGGTGTTGACTTCTGTTAAAACAAAATAACTTAAAATTAAATTTTCTAATGGAAAACTGAGAGGCAGGGGGGAAAGTTACCCAGATTTTTTTCTTTTTTTGCTGTGGGGAAACTATATAATAAGTACCTTTTTCTGGGTTTTTTGTTTGTTTAGGAGTTTTGTTGGTTTCATGGTTTTTCTTTCATTTTGGTTTTTTTTGTTGCAAAACTTGTTCTTTTTGTTAAAAGTGAACAGAAAAAGAATACAGAAAGGGATTCTCTTTGTTTTTTTTTTTGTTTTTTTTTTTCTATTAATGACTGAGCTGTGCTTCAAGCTACTGGGACAGGCAAGTGGGGAGCAGGCAGCAGTTCTTGATATTTCAGGAGATTTTACCGTAGGTAATTATGACAGTGTTATAGGGAGATTCAAATAAGGAGCATTAAAGGGTACAAGAAAGTCTCCAGTTCTAATTCCATGGCATGTTCCCTGAATTCCAGGAACAAAAGTGTAGGAAACATCAAAAGTACTACTGAACATGTACTGTAGCCCAAATACAGAGTTCTTTTGACATTGGTACCTGTTTTGAGTAGATGAAACAAAGAATTTACTGCTTTTTCCAAAACTAAAAAAGCAGCTTGGGAGAACACCTGAACTTTTCTGACTCGCTGATGCCGATTTCTTTCAAAGGTATTTTTCTGTCCATTTTGGAAGTGATTGGGATTGCCTTGTACTCTCACTGAAAGGATTATCGCTAACACTGATAAATGATCTTCCCTTTGTATTTCTATTAAACTTATGCTAGATTTTCTTTTGTTTTTAGGGGCATCTCTGTATTTGTATTTCTTCACTTAACACTGTCTTCTACCTTAGACTGCACTGTTTCCTCCTTTTGTTTTTGTGTAAGTAATTGGTTTTTTGTTTCAACAATACTTTGCTGCTAAGAGGCTAAACAATGTGTGGTGTTTCTGGCATGGACAGTTTTGCCTTCTGGGGTGAATGCATGTGATAAAGGGCCGGGGGGAAATTCCCAAACCTGACAGTTTAAGATAATTCTTACTTTTGGGTTTGCTGTGCCATAGCCGTATTAAAAGAACTGTAGTCAAAAGCTGGAGATAAGAAAGTAGGGAATTTGTCCCTAAGACCATGAAATGAAGCTGTGTCTCTAGTTCAGTAGAGTCAAATGAGAGGAAACTAAAGCAGTTTTTAAAAGATGACAATGAAAACCACCAGTTTAAGTGTTAAACCATGATATTTCATGTGACCATTCTAGGTGGGACTGAGACTTTCTTTTCTCTAACATCCTCTCTTTCAGATTATCAAATTAATCTGCCTACTGATATGTTGTATGGTGTTCTTGGAGGATGCAAACTGCTTGGAAGGAGCTGGAAGTTTGGGTCATGCTTCTCTTCTGCCCATCCCAGTTTCCAGTAGGGTAGGGTGCTGTGGGGTAGGACTCCCTTTGAGTTGCAGGAGGGTAAAGTGACCTTCGTGTTTTTGACCCTGGGTTACTGCAGTGGACACAGTGGTGTGTACTTAGGCTGTGAAAGCTGTGGGAGCAGCAGTGAGGATCTGATAGAAGTAGATGCATGAAGCCCTCCATGTCCTTTCCCTATGGGAGTTTCAGCGTTACCAGCCCACACTCAGAAGCACTTAATGCAGTGTGTGCACTCGCCTTCGCTCCCCTGTGCTGCTGAGTCCTGGGTACTAAACTAGCTGTGTAGTGACCTGCTTGTTCCTCATCAAGGGTTATGTCTTGATCTCATTCTGATGTTTGCATCCCATGTTTGTTTCATGTTTCATATACTTTTTCTAATCACATGTGAAACATTTCACACCAAAATGTGTGCAAAAGGTCTTTGTAAGGAAGTGTCTGCTCCTTGTTTGAGGAAAGTAGTAAAGTACTCAAGTAAGCATAGATGATCCTCCATGTAAGAGAGAGAGAGGCTTTTATATCTACCCAGAAGCAAAGAAATGCTTATTTTAATTAAGAGGAATGACTAGACCTGTCTCCTCATTAAAGAGGAAATTAGTTTGGGGATAAAGATTAAATGTATGGATCCACAGAAGGACTTTGGATAGGGCATTGGCTGATGCCTTGAAAAGAGGTTCACTTGTTTTTTTTAAATACATGCAAACAGATGTCTAGGCATGCAGCTAGGTGAAATACTGGGTGTCAGGAAAATCTGTAGAAAGTCTAAGTAAGAAAGATTGGTTTGGTTTTCCTCAAGACCTTTTTTCACCACATATCATTTTATAAATTTTTGACAACATATTCTTATTTTCAGATGTTGTAGAAGAAAACACTTCTTGTTTGTTTTTGATCTTACCTTGAAATAACTCTTAAGCAAGCCAGATTTACTAGAATGTGGTCTTTCTGATCCAAAAAAGTTGCTAATCTGAGCTGAATTAGATAATTGGAGTCATACACCCTAGCATGTTCTGCAGGGCACCTGAAGGAGGGTAATGGAGCACACAGCATAAATGTCAGCCCTACATTGTGTGGGGGTCAGGAGATGCTCCTATGTACAGGTACTATGAAGACACTGCAGCAAGATACTGAGATTATTTGAAACCAAGGTCTCCCAGGGACTCTCTCATCTTCCAACAGTCTAGCAAAGGTGGATACAAGAAATTAAAATTTAATGTTGCATGTATTATGTACAATTACAGCATTTGTCTCCATTGTGAATCTCAATAAGTACTTATTAATTAGTAAAAATGCCAGAAGGACCACTACTGTCAGATGATACAGGGCAGTCAATGGGAAGAGATGCTGCAGAGATGAATTACCACCTCATCCAGATGCATCTCCCAGAGGGTTCTCAAACTAGCATCCATTCTCTTGAAACAAGTAACTGACTTGTCATGCATAGCAAGGCATGGGGCTCTGTAAGTTTTATCATGGGAAAATGTTTTAGGGAAATATAAAGTCTTAACTTAAAACCAGTGGAGAATATCCCATTCTCATGTGCTACCTCATGGTTAGAAACATGTGCTTTGCTTCTAGTCTGACTGCACCTATCATTAGCTGACAGCCAGTGGATCTGGCTTCTGTACTCTAGTTTACCAGACTGCAGATCACCCCTTTATGTGAAATAACTCTGCAGTTCTCTGAGGTCACTTACCATGAAGCCTGTTTTCTTGTGACCTAAATGCTTTCAGGTTTCTTCTTTACGTTGCCCCTGGTGGTTTTGAACTGCAGGCACTGGTACTGCGCAGTGTTCCAGTCGTGGTGACTCCAATACATTGAGATACCATAACCTCATTATTCTTACTGAAGATTTTACCATTTATAGGTAGAAGGATACCTTTTTTTTTTTTCTCTTTCCCTTTTGGTAAGATTGTGGCTTTGAATATTCATACGCAGCTGTTTATCCACCTCCTCTTTTTGGAGTTTCTGCTTCCTAGGACCGTGAGTGTGTTGTTCCTACAGGCACTGAGGCACTAGGTAACCTCTGCTCAGTTTAACATCTAAGTGATCCTCCTCTAATTCTGCAATATCTTCCCACTTGCTGTTCTGTATATGGGTTTTTTTGTCATCTTCAAGCTTTAACAGTATTTTTTTTGTAACTTACCATTTACTAAATAGCAATCTCCGTTGTTTATTTTGCTGTAGTAAATAGGCAAATGGAGTACCAGCATCTTTGGAAGGGCTCTAGCAATATGGAAAGCAGTAAGAAAATGTTTTATTTCTGCCTAACAGGATACATTTAAGATCCAGACCCAGAGAGCCTGTTTGGATGTTTACCTCCCTGATGGCAGCAATATTAGACTTGATATCCAGACATCGGACACTGCAGAAAGACTACTAGAGGTAAAAGTTTTCCAGAATTATGTTGAAGTTCTCCATCTGTGAGAAGCAGCCAAAAATTAAGATAACTTCAGTCTGGAAACGATAAAACTCCCTGTTCAGTGACCTAAGAATAACTTATTTGGGTTTTGAGGGGGTTGTTGTGTCAAGGGTGAGGAGGTTGGGGGGCATTGCTGATTTTGCAGATGAGCTTTTTTGGTTCTTACACTTGTCCATAATTCATGTCTTCTAATGTTACACACCCTCTGCTTCTGTGGGATTTTACTGTCTAGTTCAGGCTTCCTTCTTTTATGATAATTAGAAAATCTATAATTTTCCTTATGGGGACACATTCTCAAATAACCTCCTGCTTTGGTTTAGTATAGTGTGGGTGCAGGTGCTTGAACGCTGTAGTCAGAAATGATAGTCTAGTCCTGGTTTATGTCTTAGCTGGTACACTTAGTATTAAAACTTAGAAAAACAAGACTTATCAGTCTGTGTGCTTCTCCTTTACTTTTTTGTGTCCCTTTGTGTTTGCTGTGAAACTGTGGGACTTCCTTTGCCGTATTGGTGCAGTTCTGGCACCCTGGCTCTAGGATGTCCATAACAGCTGTTGTAATACATACAGTAAACAATTGCCAGTTACACTTTGAAACCACTAGCAACCAAATGTTGTTTACACAACTGGCTGGCTTGTGTTTGAAATTTCAGCTGAGGTTACCTCTTCAGAGGAGGAGTGCAGTGGCTCTGTATTCTGTGTGTTTACCTGTGTGTGTGTGAGCAAGGCTGAAGCCTCTTCCTCAGTTGTTCCTTTATCCTAATCTTAACAGCAATAAGTCATACACCTGCCAGATGGGTACTCTTTGTAATGGGAATCTGAAATTTCTTCTTAAAAAATTGAGTACTGTATTTCTGTTGTGCCTTTGTAATCTGAGTTTGTTGAGGTGGTTCCCAGCTGGCCATGGGTACAAGTGAGCTGAACATGAATTCACTCTCCTCCATCAAGCTGATAGGTGTTAGTCTGGCTGCAGAACACACAGTATCTGTGCAGAGTTACCACGAGTTAGATAAGGCAGGGTAACTCCTTGCCGCCTTTGTTCTCCCTTGGGGTTTGCGCCACCTGAGGCAATGCCAGGACCGGTTCTTCCAGGGAAAGGTAAGTGTTGGAGTTGGCCTTAGACCCTGCAACAAGAGAATTGTGGTGTGGGAGATGCTGAAGGCAAAAGTGTTGGGGGTGGCAGGAAGATAGGAATTTTGATTTGTAGAGAGAGAAGTAGGTCTAGCAAGGTGGAAGAAGTAAGGAGACATTTTTAGACAGGAGACTTGCACAGGGACCTTGGGTAGGGAAAGGATTTGCTAATATACTTTAAAAAAAAAAAACCTAATAATTTGGGCTAGATAAACTTGCTGGTTTTGCAGTGGGCAAGGTAATTTCCAAACCAGACATGTATTGTATGATGCTTTGCACATCACATTTGTAGATGTTTAATGTTTATGTGGCACTTCTCAAATGTCATTGTTTCTTTAATGCTGCAGACACCATTTCTTCTCTTGTGGAATTAAAGATTAAATGGGACTTCTAGGAATTATGTAGTTTTTGCGATAGTGAATGCAGTAGCACGTTTACAATTCCTTTGCAGTGGAGGTAGATTTTGTAGCCCTCACTCCCTAACATCCTGGTGCTTGGGCAGGATATATCAGCTTGTGTTTTGATCCAAGAAAAAAAGTCAAAATCCTACTGAATCAGATCTGTGTTTGTCATTCCTGGGAAATGCCATTTATATGCGTAGTGTTATGCTGGTAAGGGATAACACACCGAAGCACTGTGGCTCATTTCTGGGGATTTCTTAGCACAGACAGACAGAATGACGATGGTGCTGCGAATATTCACTTTTGTCTTTTGTGTTTGAACTTCTAAAAGTCTCTTCCCATTATACCTGTTGTCTGAACTGAGTATAAGGCAAGAGATTTTTATGCTCTGCTGCCCTCTCCGGTAACAGCAGCCCTGATATTAACAAGCATAAGGAAAATTTCACAAATGCATCCTGCAGTTTTTAACCTGGAATGATTCTTCCCAGCCTATTTTTAGTTTGATGTCTTTTTTTTTTTTTTTTTTTGCATGCAGAAGCATGTCAGCTTTTTAAACCAGCTGATGCAGCTGGAGAAATCCTTTCTGAACTGTGGTGATGAGCAAATCACAGTGACATTACTGTCACTGTGACACAGAGCTGGAGGTGTTTTGGGGTTGGCACATTTTGGACAAAGACTGAAAACCAGTAATACCACCTTATGCTCAGCCAGAAAGTCCAGCTTCTCTGACCAAAGCATGACTCCTCTATCAGGTTGCACAATCTGTCAGATGAGCTATGGCAGAGTGTTCTTGGGGGTTTTCTTATGACTGCCACACTACTTTCCTGAGGAAGTCAGGAGATTATGGTCACAGCAGAATTTAGGAATGCTCTGATACGGTTATGACATAGGTTATGACTGTTTTTACTCATGCTTTGATTTTTCAGAACCTAATACAGAACAAGACAATCACCCTAATCAGGTTCAGTGGTTTCTGTGCTCACCTCTGCCTAATTTTTCTGTCCCCACCATCCCATTTCGTAGCTGGTCCTGCAAATCATTTCTGCATTTTCTGTTTGTGCTTTTTCTGCCCTTTTTCAGAAAAGACATAGAGAGGCCGCAGCAAGCTGAAAACAATCCAAATGTCAAGCTGCATAGGATTCTTTTTCTTTCTTATGTACTGTCAATAATGAAAGTCCAACAGCTCTCATCAGCTCTTGTCAGAAGCCTTCACACAGAATTGTAGAACCCCACAAGGAAGACTATGGCTTTCAGTAAAGGGGTGGGACTTCTAGATATTTCCTAGAAAAACAAGAGGACTCTGTCAGCTTGGAAAATACACAAATCCTGTAAAAACACATATATGTGATGCTCGTGAAAAGTGTTGTTAGCTCATAATGCACAGTGCTCACTACAACAGGATTTGAGGATTTAGTAGTGAAGATCTGGAATAACATGGCAGATGCCTTGTGTTAGAGGGTACTTAAATGCATGTCAGAGTACTAAACATTTTCTATTTTCTTACATTTTTATGTTCCTTTGAAACTTATGAAACTCCTTGCACACTCAAATGCAGCAATATGGCAATGGTTATATTTCCTTTTAAATGGGCAGTTAAATGGGATATAAGGGAAATTTTAAAAACAATTAAAGTGCATTATTAGGGATTGAACATTTCTTCCTTATTCATGCTAATAGATAGCTAAGCTTCTGACCTATGTTTTTAAAGGTTACATCATGCAAGATGGGGCTACCAAGAGAATTAATGAAATATTTTAGCTTATTTTTCTTCCAAGATCATGATGATGGAACACTCTCTGGTAAGTTTTAGCCCTCCCTTGGATTTTTTTTTATTTTTTAAATTTTTGTTGGCTGCAATGACTGAGCCTGGAATCTGAACAGAGCTTGCACAAGCCTGCTCAGGCTGAAAGACCCATCCTGTCTGATAAACCCCCTCAAACCCTCTCCCCACGTGGCTTGGCAAGAGTGGTATTGGGGAACAAAGTATGGCAATAGGTAGTCTGGTGCAGGAGTGAGACTTTTGCAGATGAATATTGCATCCCTTTCAGTTTTTCAAGGCTTGTAGCAACTTTACCAGATGGGAACTATTGGGTGTATCTTCTGGGTAGGCATTTAGTCAGATGGCCATACCTACATAAGAACAGTTCTTAATTTATAGGTCACATGCTGAGTTGAACAATGGGACAGGAAACTCTTTTGTTATATTTATAAACAATGTCTGGCTTACTTTCCTTTATATCATGACATGTTTCCCTTCTTAACTGATAGAAGCTTAAGTTTAACCAGGATAGTACTGAGTAAGCTATAAATCAGAGTTGAGTCTCTTTATGGTCATAAAATGCAAAGGGGCTTTTATGTCCTCATGGGTCTGCTGATGTCCTGTTTCCTATGTGGGTGTGTGTGGATGAGGCTGGATCTGGGACTGGGATAGCCTTGGGCCACATCAGGGAAGTGAACACAGTGTCTGCTGTTGACTGGAGTGAAACCTAGATATTGCAGCCTCTCTGTGTGGCCTTGACAAGTCATTTAGCTTTTTTTCAGTTGTCTTGTTGGCATAAAGATGTTAATGTTCTTCTGAAGCTTTTCAAGATGAACATCCAGTAGTAAACTTGGCCTTACTCAGTAGGGTTAGGAACTTTACTGTCTCTTATTTATTGCTCCACTGCCCTCTTCTCTCTTGTTGTGAGAGGTATCTGTGAGTGCACAGGCTGTTGCTATGCCTCAGATTTATCTGGATACAATACACTTCTACTGCAGTTGCAGATGGATTTACTTTTGCCTTGTATTGTGATAGAATTAGATACAAAAGAGAAGAGAATTTTTTTCCCGTTGATTACATTTCTATGTGTCTTTGATATTCCTCACAAATATGTCAAGTACAAATGTAATACACAGTCCACTGTCAAAAAAACCAACCAAGCAAAAAAACCCCACAAACCAACACAAAGAAAACAAACAACAACAAAAAAACATTTAGAAGCTCATATGCTTAAAATCACATGTTTAAGTGCTCTGCTGAATTGCAGTATTGGCTTAGAAATAAATGTTTACAGGTTTGGGCCTTTAGACATAATTTTTCAAAAGTGCATAGGAAAATAGTGACCTCTTCAGAGTGACGTGCTTTTCTTGCTGTGCATCAGTTACAGTACTCCTTGGTGTTCTTTTCAAGAAAAACATCAGTCCTGGAGGCTTGCAGCCGTATGTCCTTTAAATGCAGGAACATCTCTCCGGCTTAGCTGTGCTTTGAGAGGAGGACATTCTATGAGAGCATAGTGTAAAAGAGTAAAGATGCTGTCTAAGTAATAGGCCTCTGTAAATTTAGAGTCAGAAAGGTGAGGAAGATGACTAAGCTGTCACCTTGCTCTACCCCAGAATTTATAAAGTCATTTTTGTTCTCTTAATGCACATTGGTAACCAGTGCTAACTGATATGTGAACGTAGTTGGGCTGTTTCACTGGATTTCACCAAGTGTGCCTCTGCTTTTTCTTCTTTTCACAGTGGTGAAAAAAGTGGCAGACTTTGAACTTCCTTATGTGAGTCTTCAGAGCATGAAAGAGTTGCACTGTAAGCTCGGGATCAGAAAGTGGTGAGCAAGAAGCTTAAGAGAAACTACCAAGATGCATGGCAGCTTCTATGAACAGAGAAAGAAATCCCTTGAATAACTTAGCTACAAAGCCTTCAAGCCTCAGCAGCTTGAATTCTTTTCTCTGAGGCCAATTTGTTATTGGAATTTACTGGCTTCTGTGGCCCTGTGTATTTTAAATTTTACCACTGTAGTATCCCTGAAGTGCCCTTTGCTGCAGCTAGCTATTTTTTCCTCTTCTCCTTCAGAATGTATGGAGAGGTGCTTTGTGGCTGCTTACCTCCTAATCTTTATACCTGCGTAATGCAGTGACCACAAACAGAAATATACCTGTAAACAATACAGAGGAGAACTTTGAGGTCTGAGTTGCAGGCTGCCATTCTATTTGGGCAGAGAGTGGATTATTTTGTCTACAGTGCTCATTTCTATGTAGTAATACACAAAATACCTGTAGCTTGAGCATTTCTTTTGATACGTGGCCCGGCTTAAGCAGTAGAGTGCTCTTCCCCTTTCATTTGCTCACACCTGGGGCTCCTCAGTTATGCTGGTGGAACCATGTGGGCAGATGTGGTGAACTGGCCTGGCAAGCTAACCTAGCCTGAAAATAAGTTGCTGGCTGTTTACTGTTTTTTTAACTTACAGGTTTTGCCTGCATATTTTTTGGTCTGGCTCAGTCCCGCAGTCCTGTTTGCTGTGCAGCAAACAGTTGAGCTGACTTGTGGGTGAGGATAAACCCTGGGGACAGGGAGTCTGGTGCCCAAGTCCCACTTGTCAAATAGTGTCCTGAGGACGCAGTCAGGCAGCATAGCTGAGCCAGACCAATGGCTCACTGCTGGGCTTGTGGTCCGGTCTGCTTCTCCCTGCAATGAAAAAGGAAAAAGGGAATAAACTTTTGCATGCTTAGGGAGTTGCATTGGCTGCATTAGATGAATGCTAGAGCTAATGACTGGTTGGGAGCAGAAGAGGAAGAACAGACCATATCTTTCTGTGGCAGCAAGCAAGGTTGCTTGACTTGAAGCGACACAGAAACCTGTTTGATGCTTGTAACTTGTCTGGTTTAAATCTACTGAGCTAGACCTTGGCCCCTGCAAAGCTTTCTCTGTTTTCCTATCTGTGTCCTTATAAACTGGAGAACCTAGCAGCCTAATGAAAGCAATGTGTGGTTCTAAGCCATGGCAGAGTGACTGTCTGAGCAGATACTTTTCCATCTGGCACTGCTTTGTAGCTCAGAGGTAGGAAACCAGAGGCAGTCCTGGAGTGGCTCCTGTGCTTCAGGGGCAATATCACCTGTGCAATGTGAGCAGTACAGTTGTACCAGCTATGGAGCCTGCACTGCTCCATACTCTCATGCAGACTTACCTAAGATGCTTTTAAATAAAATGGCTTGAGCTAGTTGTTGCAGCCTGGCACTTGGATAACTGAATATTTAACATGCTTTGCTGCTGTACTGATCTGATCCTGCAGCAGCTGGTATGCAGCTAGCACAAGACTGGCTCTTGTATGTCAGTGCTTCAGCATGGCAGTGGCTGCTGCCCTTGAGTCTTACCAACACTTAACGCAGACAACCCCCACATCCTTTGAGGAAAGGATGTTATAAATTAATTAGTTATAAATTGTATCTATTATAGCTTTGGTACCACCAAAATCAAAGTGGAGAGACTGGGTAACCTGACTTTAGTTTATTTCCATTCTGCTACAATGTATAAAGAATGATACTTGGAGCTCAGGACTATTTGTTGTGTGCTTTTTTTTTTTCTGTTTAAATCTGGTAAGTTATGGGGTCTTTCTGGGTTGTACTCACATCATACTTAGCTGAAAAATCAAAACACCATATTTAGAATCATATCTTCATATTTTATTACTTTTCTTTCTTGGCATGGAAAAAGGTATATGGATCCTTCTCTTGACACATTGCTGATGGATTGTAGAGCTTCCCTGAATTTGCTATACATGCAGGTAAACCAGAAAGGTCTTTAGAATTTTAAAAGTGAACTTACCCACATTAAAAATTTGTAGATTAATTTAAAGTTAAACCATTGTTAAATGGTTCCTCTAACACTGCTTTGTTGTGATTTTCTAAGTGTTGTTGATCATGTTATCTTTTTATATATTTTTTTTCCTTCAAACTCATGTAGTAGATACTGTAATACATCTATGTTTTGTGTGTAGGAAAAGTATTGCACAAAAAGGACACATTTAGGTATCTGTCCACTCTATTTTCAAATGTGTGTGTTTGTCTCTGTCTTTATATGTAGATAATCTGCTATGATATGATACGCATTTGATTTCTGAACCATAGGTGTGTTCAGTTGTAGTAGCTTTGAAAAATACTAATTCAGGATGGAAGAACAGTGTAGAGTGAACTTGTGCCAAAATCAAAGGCCTTGTTTGGAAAAAACACAACCCAACAACTTTCTGTGTGTGTGTTTCTGAATGTTTGTGTATGAAAGGAAATACATTTTTGTTGACTTTTTTGCTATTTTTACAAATTCTTTTAAGGCAGTCCAGGAAGTTAAGAGGAATTGGGTTAAACCAACAGAAAGACAGATGCAGGAACTTGAATTTCTACAAAAAGGTGTGAACAAAGCGAAGGTAAAGGCATTTTTAAAGCAATATAAACAGATCAAAGGAGTGGCTTTTGAAGCGATGATTCTAAGGGCTGTGACTTTCAAAATAGAGCATGGTTTTGTGGACTAGTTTGAGCTGGAGACCCAGGTCTTGCATCTGGTCAGATACTGAGCCACCAAATAGAAAAGATGGGATATTTAAAAATATCCCAACAGAATTACTTGAATGCCAAGGGCTAGCAAGAAGTTTTTGACTGTGAATCCTGGTCTTCTCTATTTACTAAACTTAGATGCAAAAGTAAATCGGTTGGAAAGTCAGACTGCTGTTCTCAGTGTTTCTTACTGGTTAGTTTGATCTCTTCCTGTCATATCTGATATGCATCCATAAGACCCAGCTCATCATATTTGTGGGGGGGAAGGGGGCATCAAATGTCGAAGTCTAGACTGTGAGTGCTATTCTCTGAGTCAAGCGTTGACATAGTGTGGATCTGTGTCCTCCTTTGAGAAAGCAGTATTAAGAATCTGAAAGATTTGTGTTACAGCCTTACCTCCCCACCCCTTACTTCCTCCAGTCGCTAGATGTCACTTGCCTTTACAGCAAATTGCTTTAGTTCTGTTTTTTTGGTGCAGTTCCTGGAGTTGATTCGAGAAATGCAATTCTATGGATATGTACGGCTTGATCCTTGCATTTGTGACTATCCAGAAGAAGGCTGCTCAGTTGATGTCTATGTTGGCAATAATGAGATTAACTGCTGCATAAAACTACCTACTAAACAAACCCAAGAGATCAACTTTAAAATCAACAGGTTAAGACGCTGGCAGGTTGCTTTTCTTGTAAGTACTTCACTGACTTTGTATCTGAATTAACTTTCTCTCCATGAAAACTAAGGCTGTCAAGGAAGGGCAGGTCTAGAGGGAAGGGAGTGGTCTGTTTTAAATCCATCCCATCTCCCCATATACCTCTCCAAACCTGTCCTGAAACATACTCCCTTTACAGCAGTAAACCATCTAGCCTTACTGTATGTTTTCTCTCTTCCCTGGCATTCCATGTCATACTTCACCTGCTCCTTTCCTTTCGTGTTGTGTGGCAGCAAAAGAACTGCTTTAGCCAGCTTTATGTTTGTAAAGACTCCCCCTTCCTGCCTCCCACTTGTGCACTCCCACAGAAGTGTTCTGGTACAGATCTTCACCTGTTTTATTTATATACTGTATAAAATTAACCTGATTGACTAATTCTGATTTAAGGCTGAACACCTTAATGCTGGTTTTAGCTGTTTCTTCTGCTCATTGGTTGGGGTTTTTATGGGTTTTGGTTTATTTTGGATCCTTTTTTTCTAGGGTGCTGTGAAGGATGATGAAGATGACACTTTGGAGCTCAGATTTGAGTACAATGATTCAGGCACATGGCAGTGGATAACTTTGTACACAAAACAGGTTGGTTTTCAGTCCTCTGAGGAAAGGACCAGAGTAAAATGTAATCTTAGAGCCGCAGGCAATCTTCAGAAGCAGTTAGTCCATCTTCACCAGAGTGCAGCAGCTATGCTTTCAAGCAGATTAGCGTGGGGACAGTTATCTGGGTAAAAGCATTTCAGATTCTAGCATAAGGAGAAGAGATTTTCTTTCTTTTTTTTTTTTTTTTTAATTTCTCTTGTTGAAGAGAAATGCCTAGCACTCAGCAGCAAGCATGGGGATGGAGTGTGCAGAGGTGCCACTTATTTACTGGACTTAGTAAGTATCCAGTATCATTAATTGATCAGACCCACCTAAGGTCAAGGGCTCCCATTTTCCACAATAAATCCTGTTGTTCAAATATAAATATATGTCATATTGACATAGGTTAATAGAGAGTGTGAATATGTGACACTAAGTATTATTTTTACATATAAATAAAGCTTCATAGGGTGCCATTCCTCCCACTATTTTCAGACAGCTCTTTAAAGAGAAAGTTATACAGAAATTCACATCAGCCATCTGTGGTTATGCTGCTTAGCAAATAATCTCAGCTCTGTGGTAAAGACAGCAACAGTCTCAGTTTAGGTACAGAGCTCCTATAAAAAATATGGAGCCTGTTATTTAAGTAAACTGCTTATCTTGCCTTTGAGGCCCACCCAACAGCAGACAGGATTTCTCAGGTACAATCAAAATGCTTAGTTTCTCACACATGATTTCTGAATTCTGGGGTGATGATGCAGTTCACACAGCTATTTAGTAAGTGTTAATTTCCTGCCACGTTTAAGTTTTATGAGAACATGAGCCACAAGCATGTAGCTTTCTAGTCTCTTTACTGATGGAGAACAAAACAAACCAGCCACCAAACCCTAGAATTATCCCAGTGAAATCCATTAGAGTTGTGCTTGATGTTGTGACCTGTTGATTAGAAAACCAGTGTCTTGCTTTCCTCAGAAGTGAGGGAGAGCTAAAGCCCAGAAATGTGCTGCTGTGTGGAAGAAACAAAGGTTTGATTCAGGAGCCCGCTGCAGCAAATGGAAAGACTGGATGACTTGTAGCTTAGTCAGAGATGGCTCCTTCCTCCATTACTGATGTTGTAGGATATTTTTGTCTCTGAATCACCTTGTCACCTGGATGCCCTATCTGAGATGCTGCTTTTTGGAGAGTAAGCAGTGGGGGTTTATCTCCAAGGTGCAGTCCAGACCTTAGCTTGGACTGCATCATCCCAAAGAGTTGTATATGCTCATTGGACAGCAGAAGGAACTGAGGTAATCTCCACCCCTCTCTGAGGTGCCTCTGCTGGATATCTAATGTGTGGGATGAGTGTGTACGGCTCAGTTCATATCAGCTGTGCAAGATGCAACTCTGAACTGGGCTACAAACAATTGCAGCCATCTCGTGTAACCACCAAGGCTTTCCTTTTTGGTGGTGCTGAGTGCCTGTGAGCTCCAGCTTGCTTTGTTTGTTGAAGTTGTTTTGATACTGATAGTACCACATTTGATTAACCTTAAGTTATACTTTGGTGTAATTTGGCAACCTTTGAGGTAGGAGCCACAGACACCTAGAGAGAATAACTTACCTCACAAAACCAGTCATAAAAATACTGTTTCTCCACTCTGGGCAGTGCCATGTGGGTTGGTTGTGCTGAGGCTGGGCTTTTAAACAGCTGAAGTTGTTTGGTGCACTGTAAGGGTGTTAAGCACAGAGTAAAATTAACTGCATTAAGGAAGTAATAGCTGTTCAGTAGTTAAGAATTGTAATTTTCTGGTGGAGGAGGAGTGGAAGAGTTAAGTACACTTTTAATAGAAGAAATTAGAATGTTCTCTGGTTTATCCTCTTTAGGCCTTTTTGCTTAGTAGCTGCTTGAAGAAAATGATAACAGAACAGATGATGAAGGCAGCCAAAGAGGGACAAGAAATGGTGAGCGTGTGTGTCTGTTGGTAGCTGAACTTGTGTTTAAAAGAAATAAGCCCGCTACTCTGTTATTCTTTGAAATGTGCAGAGAGAAGTCCCACTGAGGAAAAGTATCTTGCATGTTCCAACATTTCAATACAGAATTAATTGACTAAAAAGTACATCTTTGCTTGTTTTTACTGAAATCATATTCTGAATGTTAAGGGTGGTTTATCACAGTTTTAATAATCTGGTTTGTGTTCTCTCTCTCCTTGACTTTAATTTTTGCTGCATGTGATGAAGGGTATACGTGGCATAGCTTTTGTGTGTTCTGCAACTACTCTGCTATATCCATTTTGGGCTTCCACTTTCTCACCACTTCACTTGCTTGCTCCATCTGCTGCAGTATCAGGCCAACTTGAGATCTGTGACATTCATGCTGAGAAACTTTTTGTTTTAAAACAGAAGTGTTAATAAAATACAAATCTAATTTGTAGCTAAAATAGTTCTGATGTCTTTTGTGTAGACCTTTAAGGATGAAAATACATTAAAAGACTTCTTATTTTTAAAAGTAGCTTCCAGCATTAATAATGTCTTTGTTTAATCTTGTGATATCTAAAGACTCTGAATGTCTGCTAATAACTTCTGAAGAGGAAGGGAAGGAACATATGTGATCTAGACCCATGCTGATTACAGTGACCAAAGAACAGCGTGTGGTTTTTTTCATAGCTTTAAACTGTAAGTGGTTCATAAGAAAAGACCGATTTTAATTTTGGAAAAGATTTGATCTCTTTCATACTAAGTTTATTTGTAATGGAAGTACAATAAATCTTTAATTATGAAAATGAGCATTCGTAACTTAACTGTTGGATGTTGATAGTACTCAGGTGGCTTAGACTAAAACAGAATTATGTGAGAAGGGTTCATTTTCTATACAATTTCTGCTGGATTTAACTGAATACTGATTTTCTCAGTGTGTTTCTTAGAGTAATTGGGGAAGCATTTAAGCTCATTCTAAGTTTTTAAAGTTTTCAATCTATTTAGGAGATCAAGATGCCTGGATCCACGAAATATAGTAAGAAATCCAGCATCCAACAAAAGCAGGTTAGTGAGTGAGAAAGTGTCTCCAAAATGTGAATGTTGTGTGTCTTGTTTCCTTGTGGGTGTTTAGCCCAACCTCTGTTTTTCTGGTTAGGGAGATTCCTAATAAATTTAATGGAAACTTCTTTGGGTGGGAAGAGGAACTAAACTTGACTTTTAGAAGGAAGAAGGAGGCAAGAAACATGGCTGAATAAAACTTTTATTTTAGTTTGATGGGTTTAATGACAAGGTGCCCGCGTTTCATTTGCTTTTTGCAAGTGTTTCTGAATGAGACATTCGAAGCTTACAGAAAGCCAGAATATATACAGAGACCAAGTGTGTATATTCACATGCAGCTGCTGGTGTAGCTACAGACTTGTACTTGGATTCCGCACTGGGATTGTTTGTGCATTCATTTTTCCCTGTAGTTGGAAAACTTGACATTACACATCTGTACATATACATTCCTGTCATGTAAAAGATGTAATTCCAAGTTCATTTGCTGGGATCGGTATTCATAGCTAGTAGTTCCTGAATATCTAAATGGCTAGAACGTGTTGCTTTTCTAAGTCCTTTGTTGAATAGGAGATAATAAAGGAAAGGGAATAATATAAAGCAAATGAAAGTAAATCTCTGTTACAGTGTGTGATTGGCCAAAGGGAAAATGCTCCTAAAAGAGAAACGCAAAATCTAATCTGAATTTAGAAAAAAAAAGTAATGTTTGTGTATCTTCAAAAGCAGCATGAAACCAATCACTAGCTGTTCTTTGAAAAGGAAATTGATTAACCTGTGTGGTGGGTTTTCTTGCCCCTTTCTTTGAGGTGCTCTGTACTTGTCACTGCTGAAGACAAGATTTGAGGTTAGGTGTTGCAATCAGTGTTCACAGATAACTTGTGAATGATAATAAGCAGGACACTTTCTGAATAGACTTAGATCTGTAATGAAGACTGAAGGATGTGGTTTGGTGGCTTCACTGTGGTACAACTGTAGCAAGGACTAAGTTTTGTGGCATCCTGAGCTTGAGGCAGTTGTTTTGATGTGAACGTACTTTGAAATACCTCCTTGATGGACTTTGAATGCTCCCTCTGAACTTTTGTGAGGAGAGCAGTCTTGGACAAGGCAACATAAAACCACTGTCTGTGCTGCGGTGTCTGGCTGCTACTGTGAAACTTGGTGAACTCAGGAAACTACAGCTGATAATTAGACTTGTTTGTTAAAGCAAGTCAAGGTATGATTTTGTGTTACACAGGGGTAGCATGGCATCCTATGCCTCATTTTATACAACAAGTTTAAACTGATTAAGGTATTCATGCACCAAACTATTATTAAATGGACAATGAATATACAATCTCAAGCCATGCTTAGCCAACTTCTAAACGCTGTGATTGCAATATAAAGGTTCCTCAGATTTCCCTTTCCTATTTCTCTTTGCAAGGCTGTTGGGGGAAAAAAAAGGTATTGAAAGTGTATCTTTGCACATTCTCATTTGAAAAAGCGTTGTTTGAATTGGGCCTTTAATTTTGCCATTAGTATCCCCAAAAGTCTCGCAAGTCTTTGCTCCAAGTTGGTGGGAAGTTTAACAGACTACTGGCCAAAGACTTTGAAAACTTATGCCAAATGTTTTCTGCAGACTCATGAGAAGAAAATCTTACCTTTTGGTTTTCTTTGTGATCCTGTAGCAATATGCTGATACTGCCGGATCGGCGTAACAGCCTGTAAATTCTTGCTCGAATAGATAATCCAGAGCAGCAGGAAGATTTAGTATGAAAATCAAGAACAATCTTTTGAATTGAGATAAAAATGATTTAACTAGTATGCAATATGTGCACTTTGGAGAGAGTGAGACTGTGCTGCAGAGTGTGCCTGCATCTAGGCAATTTTACTGTTAACGTCTTCTAGAAGCCCTGGAAAAAAAGAGGCATGAAGTAACTTCTACAGAGAGAATCTATGCAAAATTTGGCTCTGGTTTCCTAATGCCTTCATGCTAGTTGTTGCAGCATGGTTTCCTTAGCTTTGTGATGGACACTTTTAGTAGGGTGTTTTAGGACACTTGCATATACATCAGAATATCATGTTGCAAGAGGCAGAAGAAAAATCTGCACGGTACATTTTCCTAATACATCGCACGTGTCTGTAGTATTCTGTTGTAAGGATGTAGTTTCCCTGATCACACCTGCTGGGTGATGTGGTATTAGGAAGCTTCAGACAGCACACGGTCGCCTTTAGGAAAAGTAGAGTTGAAAGGCATCATTTATGCAGGTGTTACGGTTAAAGTTAAGAACATGTGATTAACAGTAGTCAACCTAATTCAGAAGGCCTGGCAGGCAGCTAAAGTGCCTGTATGTATGTTAATTGACATTATAGTGGTCACAAGGACACCAGTGTTAGCACATTTGGAACTGTCACTCCACCTACACCACATTTAGTACATTGCAATGACCCTTAAGAGCAGAAACAACTGTTCTTGTGTCATTTTCCCACAGGAAAAATAAATAAATTGGTTCTCTCTGAAGCGCCAACAGATTGGCTATTGCACCTGAAGAGTATCATGTCAGACTTCCTAGCTTATTTTTTTTATCTTTAATTATTGAAATGAATATACTCTTTTAACTGTTTATTTGTCTCACTGCAGGTAGTTCATTCGGGTTTTGTATCCAGGAAAAGATTTTTGGTTAGGCCAAATGAAGAGGACTGTGTATTTGAGAAAATAAGAGAAGAGGACCTGTGATACTTTCATTTTGAAAGACAATCTGAAGTAATTGTCTGAAAATAATAAATCCATTGTTGAAGCTTTGAATTACGGGGTGGAGGGGAATCCTCAGTGTTCTCTGTAGTATTTACAACCCTAGTGCTGAGAATCTGGAGACATTGTACATGCTTTTTTGGGCTCTTTTCCCGAAGACTGAGATTGTTGGGGGAAGGCTCATTAGAAAGGTGCTGTGATATTAGAGGAAGAAAAAAGTACTTACCCATCACTGTATAATGTTTCTGTGAGTATTGGTGTAATCACTGTGAGGGCTGAGCAGGCTCTGGCCACCTGAATGTGAAATAAGTGTTTCTTATGATTGTTCTGCCTACCGCGATCAGTCCTTCCTCTGCTCTGATGCCCATAGTGACCTGATGAGATAACACCAGCAAGGATGGTAATGTGAAATGTGAAACTGAGCTGTTTTACACTGGTACCTGATGTCGCTGGATAAAGGCAGACACACCATTAGCTGTACCTCTAAGTTATTTGCTACTGCAAGAAGAATAAAGCGCCTAAAATCACGATAGTGACACTAAAGCAGACTTGTAAACATCCCCTGCTTGGAGCCGGGGGAGGCTGTGCCTCATCCAGCCCGGCGAGGGGCTGCGGCCTAGGGCTCCGGCCGGGTGCCCCTGGCTGGGAGAGGGGCCGGGGTGCTGGGTCCCCTCCGCCTGGGCCCGGGCCCCAGCGGCGGCCTCCGCCCAGCAGGGGGCGCACACGGCCTCGCCGCCCTCCTTCGGCCTCCCCCGCCTCGCCGTCCCTGCGCCCGCTGTGTGCCGAGCCGCCGTCGCCGAGGGGCAGGTAGCGGGGGGGGGGTCGGTGTCTGTCTGTCGGTCCGTCCGCCGGGCGAGGGGCGGTTGTCCG
>VXBW01006074.1:1974765-2003071 GCA_013400375.1 Thinocorus orbignyianus | reverse complement strand
GGGGGCGGTGTCTGCCTGTCGGTGGGGGCAGGGATGGCGTCGGTCCGTGAGGGGAGGGCAGCCGCACGGCCGCCGGTGCCTGTGGTGAGCCAGGCCCCGGGGAGCGGCACGGCCCGACACGGCACAGCCCGCCCCGGGAGGCGGTGGGGAACCGACCGCAGCGGCCTCGGCACCGCCCCCGGAGGGCCAGCGGGGCCGGGGCCGCGGTAGGAAAGCAGGGTGAGGAGGGCCCGGCGGTGACAGGCAGCGACAGAGGCGACATGGGCCCGAGAGGTGTGTGGGGGTGCCAGGCGGTGTGTTTGCGGGTCTCCGGGGGATACGAGGGGGCAGAGGGACCGGAGAGCCGTCGGGTAGGACGTTAGTAAGTGTGCTACCCCCGCGGGTGCTGCCTTGGAACCTGCTTCTTAGGAGAAAGCAGTGAAGATAAGCGACGCTTGAAAGCAACAGATATTTTTGCCAGAAGACCGCCCTTTAACTTGTCCTCAGAGCTGTCTCTGATAAAGTAATGATTGTTTTTAAGGGAAATAGAGCGGTTCTCTTTGTTTTCTAGACAACACTGATGGTTTTGATCAGCTGCTGCAAAGGAAGTTGTTATTGTGCTGAAAAGATAGGGGTAATACCAGATTTGTAAAGAGGATGGGGAAGTAACAGGAGGCAAACTGTAATAAGTAATATTAAAAGGAAAAACCATCAAATCTGAGTATAAAATATTATAAAATGAGTTCTTTGAAGACCCGTCTTGAGACAAATGTTGTTAAATATTTAATAAAGATCTTGATGCAACAATTAAAACTTTATTGTTCTAATTTAGTAGCGATGAAGACTTGGGAAGCATTTGTGATGTAGAATTGGGTTACAGTACTGCACAGAAAGAATTGGATGATCTTGAGATCTAGAGAATGAAATAAGTACAGTAAGAATTTAAAGAACAAGAGTTTGTAGTTGCAACGTTGTAAACACACAGTTTACAGAAGAAATTCTTACTGATTGAAAGCACCACACAACCAAAATGAGGTAGTTACAAGATACGCAATTATAGAAAAACTGAATGGCAACCTGTGGTGATCCAGAAGAATAATTTACTATTATCCATTAACAAAACTGTAGAATACTTTCTATAGTGTTAATCAACTCATGTGAAAAGGTACAGTGAAACAGATGCAGGAAGACATGTCTTGGAAATGTAAGGAAATTAAGAGTTTGTTGAAAGAAGCTTTTTTAGTTTTGCAGAATAAGACCTTTTTTGTTTTGTATTGAACCATCAAGGTAAACACTGTGGAGGGAATAAATTGAGCCAAAGAATGATGTTGATATGTGAATAATTTAACACAGAATTTTAAGATTAATAATATATGAAAGTTTCTAACGATTCAGTGAGCACTGATGTTCGGGAGTAGCCTTCCAAAAGGTCAAGGAGGAGCAAAAACCTAGCACCTTTTAGGTGGAATGTGACTGGTTTGTAGAAGTAATCCTTTAGTTTGCTGCAGCAGGGGATTGCTAAGCCTAGTCTTATCTGTAGACTCTAGATCTGTTTTTCTTTTCTTTTGTTGTTTGTAAAATAGATTATTAACAAGAACTTGTTAAACATGTTTTTAGAAGAAAAATATTTGTAGTGATACTTGCAGGCTGAATAGTTGGATTGGTGACAATCGGAAAATGTCACTGTCTAATTGCTCTGTTTTTGAGTTGAAGAGAAAGTACTGGAGAACAAACCAAGATGAATCAAAGGCTGAAGTGTAGTATGATTGAGAATAGCCTGGAGGAGAAGGACTTAAGGGCGATACGGATGAGAAGCTCAACGTGACTCGGCAATGTGTGCTCAAAGCCCAGAAAGCTAACCACTTCCTGGGCTGCATCAAAAGAAGTTTGGCCAGCAGGTTGAGGGGGGTGATTCTACCACTCTACTCCACTCTCATGAGACTTCATCTGCAGTCCTGTGTCCAGCTCTTTTGTGCCCCAACATAAGATGGACATGAACTTGTTGGAGCAGGTCTGCAGGAGGGCCACAAAGGTGATCAGAGGGTTGGAGCACCTTTCCTATGAAAACAGGCTGAGAGAAGTGGGCTTGTTCAGCCTGGAGAAGAGCTTCAGGGAAGCTCTGGGAAGCCTTCTAGTAGCTAAAGGAGGCCTACAGGAGATATGGTGAGGGATTCTTTATCAGGGAGTGTAGTGTCAGGATGAGGGGTAATGGTTTTAAATTGGAAGAGGGGAGATTTAGATTAGATGTCAGGAAGAAATTCTTTCCTGTGAGGGTGGTGAGGCACTGGAACAGCTTGCCCAAAGAAGCTGTTGATGCCCCATCCCTGGAAGTGTTTAAAGCCAGGCTGGATGGGGCTTTGAGCAACTTGATCTAGTGGGAGGTGTCCCTGCCCGTGGGAGGGGGGCTGGAACTCGATGATCTTTAAGATCCCTTCCAACTCTAACCATTCTATGATTCTGTGAAATCAGACTTGCCTCTGCAGATCTAAACCCATCTGCTGAGAGGTGTGGGATCCGCTTTGTGACAAAAGGGCTGTGGTTTCATTCAGCAGGGAACTCTGGCTCTTCCAGATATTTAGGTGTGCTGGAATTTTGAGGACTGTTTCTCTTTTCTTTTGATCAGCCTGTCACTTGGTTGCCTCCTGTAGGATCTTAGTTGCAGGTGCTCCACTTCCAAATGGGTCAGTTAATAAGCACATAAAATATTTCAGAGGGCATTTGTTTATACACATTATGTGAAATAGGTGATCCCTGGTGCATTCAGCTCTCTCTAGAGACCATTCTTAGCATGCTGTTAGTGTGGGTAACAGGCTGAAGGGCCTTTCTTGAGGGCCTGGCTCTGTTCCACCAAATGTCACTCGTTGGTGTTTATTGAGATTCCGCCATCGCCTGAGTCAAGAGCACAAATACTGAAATGTTCGGATCTGTTGTGGTTTGCTTTACTATTTAAAGACAATACTTACTAAATATTTGGAAAAAAGAGTCTCTCACAGTACCTCACTGAAGCCATATCTATACTTACAGAACTTAGATTCTGGCTTTAGTTCATGTATCAACACCACTTTTTCCAAGTCGCATTTCTTTCTTTTCCCTATAGATAAAACTTCAGTTGACTTAAGTGGAATGGAGTAGTTTAAACACCGGTTTTGTCACTCAGCAAATTTCTCGCATGCAAGTAATGCAGCTACATCAGCTGAATTTTATAACATAAACCTTAAGGAATAGCTATTTCAATGTTTATTGATAGGGTTATATTCTCCAGCATGCTCAAGACCTCTTGCAGTGTCAGATCAGCCTAATGGGTGGTGACAGAGAGGGGGCAGCAGCTCATTTCAGGTAAGGCTTCTGCTGTGTGGGTTTCCTGTGGATGGTGTAGAATGTTTGTCTGCTTCATCTGGACATGTATTTTTTTGAGCAGAGAAGGGTATGCCTGTCCTTGCTCTGTGTTAGTATGTTAGGGACTAGTTCTGCCTGAGTTTGGATACATTTTTTGATATTGGTACATCTAAGGCTCACCAGATTTTGCTAAAGTTCATGGACTAGGATTGTAGATGAAGATGATTTGATTTATACAGTTGTGGAGGAATGGCTGAGTGAAAAGGGGCACAACTTGATTGCAATGAGCAGTTTGGTTTTTGATGTAGATAAAAGCTTAGAGGTTGCTGTGAAGTGTCCTTGAAAAGTAGAAGTATGAAGGAGCAGCTACATGGGAAGCAAGATAAGTGGAGCTGCAGTTGGGAGAAGGGGAAAAAACATTGCTGCACGTGGACAAGAACTCTACACCAATTGGGTGAGCACTCTAGGCGTTTGAACAGGACTATAAGCCAGTCGTGTAGCTGTTGATAGCGTGTGCTTCTTTTAATTGTCTATATAAACTCTAAGAATTTGAATAGAGGAGAACAATCGTACTCATATTGAGACTCATCGTTACTCTGGGTCTGGCTTCCCACTCCGACCACTCCGACATACAATCTGTCTGCATTTTCAGGAAATGTTAAAAACGTATCCTACCAGAGGCTTTTGAGGAGACTGGGTGCTTATAGCATAAAAGAGATTTTTTTACATGCAGAAATAGTTGAGTTGAAAAATTAAAAAGAGAGCAAAAATAAATTGGAAAAGAAAAAAAAAAGGAGGAGGCCAGAAAGGTGGCACCTGGGCTTCAGGGACGCAAAGGTAAGGTGATGTCTTGGGTAGAACAATCTGAACCATGTTTACATGGTGCTGAACTCACAACTGGCAGCCGCCACTCAAGAGAAAGCTCTTGGGGTCACCATTGACAGTTCTCTGAAAACCCCTGTGCTGTGGCAGCCAGAAAACCAGGAAAATGGTGACTTTCCTCAGGGAGGCTACTGGGAAGAAGGCAGAGGGCACCATTTTCCTGCTCCATCTTGGTGCTCCCACATCTAGAGCAGCATGTGTGGTTCTGGTCTCTGCATCTAAAGAAGGATGCAGGTGGTTAGAGAAGGACAACCAGAAGGGCCGTGGGGATCAGTTCATTTATGATGGGAAAGTCAGGGTTCGCAGTAAAGAGGAGATGCCTGGGATGTGATCAAGAGTTATGAAATTAAGGCAGTGGCAAAGGTGAGAGGTATTCATCCAGTCTTCTGGCACTAGAATGGGAATTTCTCGCTGGGGCTGGTGTGAGGGTGGTTTCAGATGGATAGAGGGAAGGACTTCAGCAGGGGTGACAGGGCAATCTGTAGAGGCGTGTTCAGGAAGATGCTAGAATAACTTGTGGACAAGAGATCTGTTGGAGGGGCTGGTGAGACAGGTTCCCAAAGTAATAGCAGTGGCTGCTGGGGTGTGTTTGGGGAATGGGCTGTAGAAGGCAGCCGGGCTCATGTGCTCTCCTGAAGAAGGATCTCATCTCTGCTACTGTTGAAATCAGAGTGCTGGGTGAACTAGATCAATTTGATCCAGGACAGCAGTTTTTGTGAATTTAAGATCACACTTTTTGGTGGGATAATTTTAATTCTGCAGAGTTTGGTTCTGGATTCTGAACTTTTTGCCTTTCCATGAACATTCTAGAAAAGGCAGTGAGCAACAGGGTGACAGCGTTCACCAATGGCACAGAATCATAGAATGTTGGAAGGGGCTCAGTAAGCATCGTTGAGTCCAATGATAACGTCAACTAAGAAAAGCTGTGGAAGGACCCTCTAAGACTGAGTAACTGGATAGTATAATGGCACATGAATTCACTGTAGGTAGAGTGATTCAGATAGCAAAAAAAAGAATCCTAACTTCCCATATGAAATAGTGGGTTCTCAATAAAGAGCAGTATTTTGTAGTGATGATAAATGTTTCTATGGAAAGGTAACCACAATGCTCAGTCAGAAAGGTATGTCTGATAGTAAACTTTGGCGGGAAGCAGTGAAGAACAAACAGAAGAATCTTGTCATGCCACTGTCTTAATCTGTGGCTCACCTCAAACATGCTGTGTGGTTCCCCCACTCCATCCCCCAGCTCAGAAAGCTTGTAGTAAAAATGAGTGAGATACGGAGAAGTGAACCAAGAATAGTCAAAGACACAGACCCTCTGCCATATGAGGAATGACCAGGAAAGCTGACACCCAAAATTCATCCTGGAAAGGGATGTCTGAGGAGGATGTGAGGAAGGCCTGTGGAATCATGAGTGGCATGAAAAGAATGGGCAGGGGCCGAATGTCCATTCTTTCATCAGGAGAGCTGAGGGGCCACAAGCGAAGCTAGCAAAGCCCTGATTCAGCAGCATCAAAAGATGTGGTTCTGGACAGGTAATTGAGTTGGAGAACTTGCCAGAATATGGTGTGAATATTAAAAGTGTATGTTTTGAAGAGGAGAATGGGCAAATTCACTGGGGGGTGGCACTGAGGGATGCTAAATACCTAGGAACCGCATCCAGCTGAGAAAGATTTGGAACGGGACAAACAATATTGCATACGCTTGCTCTATTCTACTTTTTTTCCCCCATGGCTTTTGGCCATCATTTGAAAAAAAAAAAAAAAAAAGATACTAGGCTTAAATGGACCTTTGGTGTGATCTGCCTTGGCTACTTTGATGTTTGTTTTATTGCTGGAATAAAGCTGGCTAAGCTCTGATTTCTGATGATTCCTGCTGGATGCAGAAAGGTTTCCCTGTTTTAGTAAACTTGTCATCTCAGGCTTCTTAGCTGACTGGGCTTTTGGGTGTGAAGGAGGTGTTTTGGTTTTAGTTTTCGTGTATTTTTAAGAAACAGGCACAAATACCTGCCTTTTTAAAGGAGATGCCTTTGTCTTCAGAAGTCAAGCCGCGTACCAAAGTCCTCATTTCAGTAACAGAGGATCAGAGATTAAATGAGATTGCTGTTTATATCACAAGGGAACGGCAGTTTGGATTTCAGAATTCTTTTCTATCAGGTTTTATAAAACCTTGTTTTCGGGCCTTCTGTACTTTCCTTCCGAGGAAAGTGGAAAACACCACAAAATGTAGAAGCAGCAGCGACCTGTGTGAGCGCAGGGGTACCCACCGCACCGTCCTCCCCTTCAGCCGCTCCACGCGGTGGCACTGTGCATCCAGACACCAGTGCAGTCCCTGCTGCTGCAGCTGCTGGCCACCCATCCCTCGCTCCTCAGGCACCCTTGCCTGCTCTTCCTGGAGACTGCTTCAAGGTCTGCAGCACATTCAAGCACAAGCACTTCATTAGGAGTGGAATGAATTCTATCTAGTCTGTTTAAAAAACAAATAAACCGACAACGAAACAACCCTTAATTGTTTCTTGACCAACGAAGGTGTTCCCAAGAGAAATGAAAAAGTTTGAATAAAGGTTTGTGAGAGGTTGATAATTATGACTGATTATGAGTGATTCAGTATCTTTCTATAAAAGCAACGTAATCAAACTGATGACAGTGGTCAGGGAAATCCTGCAGTTATTTGTTGATTTCCCTGAGCCAATTGTGGGGAAGCTACAGATGATTTGAATAAACTTGTAAATTGCCCTTCTTCCGAATTAGTTCTTTTGCAGAAGATGAAGAATGAGCAAGGTTCAAAAGTACTTAAGTGTATATTTGATAGAAGTTAAGTGCACTGAAACATGTAATGCAACTGAACTACCAGTTAAGTGTAGTAAGGATGAAATGTTCATGGCTCTTCTTTTCAATAAAGGTGTTTTAAAAGAATGATTTTGTTCCTATCATTACCTTATTTTGTGTACATAAATACACAATGGATGTACTATATTATCTGGGGGAGCATTCTGCAACCCTGGATTGGCATTTGAGATTTTTTTTTATTTTTTATCTTGTAATGTTGACGTACTGTAAATGACAAGCGAAGCTCCCTGTTGTTCAATACCATTATCTGCTGATCCATAAAAGAGCAGCAATGATTATTCTATTTTTTTTTTCATAAAGTACTTTGTATTCTGTATGTGCAAAGCACCATATATGTGCAGTGCACCAAAGTTTCTACTTACAGAATGGTCCTGACATTAAAAGAATATACCTGTATGTCCCATGTCTGCGGAAGGGAATGGAAATGAGTGAAAACGAATGGCAAAATTGATGTTCTTGTATTACCACTTACCCAGGTGTCTGGCTAGAGACATGAAAGGAGAGGTAGGAACCTGCTCGTACCTTGAATCCAGGAACTGTTAAAAAAATAAGTAAAGTTAGAAGGGAAAATGCCGCAAAATGCAGCTGTCGTTCTGTACTGAATCTGTGATGCTGCTTTTAGCAGCGGATCCATGTTGCTGGAGCAATAAAACTCTTTTCCACTTGGACTTAATAGGTAAAGTTTTTTAATGAAAGATACAGATCTCTCAGTGGAAGTTGATGTAGATAATGAGGGATTCTTTCCTGAACAGAAAGAACTACTGATTGTATGATTTTTTGCTACAACATTTATTCAGTTAGATATCTTCTTAGTAACTTACACAGAAATACAAACGTGCATGAATACCTACCAAGGAATTTCTCCCTCAGCCTACCTAGAAAGGGAGAGAATGATATTGCTGGGTTTACATTTCGACATCTGATCCTTGTTCAGAGGATACATAAGCAGGGTCATGTGGTTTGGTTTCCTTCTTTTAATTATTAAATTACACTTTTTTAAAAAAGAATCCTAAATATCCAAAGAGAGCATAGTGTTTTTAAGGGAATGATCCTGTTTGCCCAGGAAGCTTTGCTTTCAGAGATTGTGGGCCTACTGTTTAAGCAAAGAAGGGGAATATTTTTAATTCGTTTAAAGACTGAAGAAGAGCTCCTGGTGCCACTGCTGCTCTCCAGGCGTATTGCTGAAAGAAGAAGCTGTTTGCCACGAGGGAGCTGACAAACGTAGATTTCACAAGTAACGTGTGTTGTGTGTTTCTCTGGCACGGGGTGGGGGACATTACTGTTTCTTGGGTTTATTTTAGTTTCCATTTCTCGGTGGTGGCAGTTTCTCTAGTGATAGTCCTACTGAGAGGTTGTAAATGTCAGAGTGTGTATTAATATTGAGAAATCACAAGTACTGAGCAATCTGATACTGTTCCATTGTCCTGACGTGTTGTTTTAAAATAGGGACAACTACTTCAGTTTTTCTGAACGTTCTTGGAAACACTGTGGTTTTTGCAGAACTGGTATATCCTACGTAGCAGTGACTGGGTGATTAATTACAACTTGTCAGGTTCATAAATAGTTTTGCAGTGGGGAGATGGATCCCACCTTGGTGATTCTGTCTCACAACCTGGATGTTCTCTCCTTTTTCTGGAGCCGTTTGGTATTGGTGTCTGTTGGTATTTGTCTCTGAGAAGGCAGAGACAGCAACGTGCACTTACCGTAAAATTAAACTGTTGGCAGTTTGTGCAAATTTAGGACTAGTTTAAGAAGCAACAGAACTGGCATCTAGCTTTATGGTTTGAATTATTCAAGATCGCTCCTGGCTTCTGCAGGTGTGAACATGTTATACAACAGATGGACTATGATCAGTGTGCTGAGTTACCATCGCACACGGTACAGTGGGAGACAACCGCCTTCTAATAAATAATCATAAATTCTTCTTAGAGAATCACTTAATATAAGCATGCGTTCTGAAAACAGAGCAGTTAAATTAGATTTTCTTATCCTGTACCAGACCACATGTCATTGAGAGGGCTTACGCCATAATTTCTAAAATTATTAATAACACTGTGCTTGGGCTATATCCACATTGTGTAAATTTAGGGAAAATGTATTTTTGTATTATGCCTTTCTAATGGGAATCCTTTTTGCTTGGAAGGGTACCTTTGAATTTACTGTTTTTTCAGAAAACTAATTTTCTATCAAAGGACCAAGTTATTAACAGCAAAACTGGTTTGTTGGTTTTTTTTAACAAACGTATAATTTAAAAGATACATTTTCAGTAGATGGTGATGCATTTTTAGAAGCAGTCACTGAAGCAAATTAGATTTATTTAATTCTAGTAGTAGTAATTTATAGGAATGTTCAGAATGCTCATTTTGCAGTGTTTGTGTCATGTTAACTAACGCAAGTCCCTTTGTCCGAATTTGTGCCTGTGATGCTGGTGCTTAATGGCAGGTGTGCTGGCGTTTAGGCAGATTCAGAGTTGTTGTCTGATTCACCTTTCAGAGGGCATTCCAAGAGAATGGCTAATGCTTTGGAATTCTCTTTCTAAATCCACTGCATTAGATACTCATTATAGCAATAAGCTTTGTGATACATACTGTGGACAGAAACGTAACCACAGTTTGTTTATTCAAAAGTATCTAATGAAGTTGACTATTGTAATTTTTTTCCTGAGCTTTGTTAGACAGGAAATTTTGCTAAATTGGGTTAAATCTGAGGCAAGAACATACCATTTGGGGACTGGCATTTTAAAGATGGTACATGGCTCAGCTTTGTATTCACCTCATATTTGGCATAGGTTAGGTAGCTGTATGTGAAACAGAATTGTGTTTGTAGAAAAGGTCTTTCTAATCACAAAGAGAAATCAAACCATATGGCTCAGATTTCTTGTGTGTGAATGCATTTGCTTACTCCACAATTTTCAAGCGTTGGGAAGAAGGATTTGTTGGGGTTTTTTGCTTTCTTACTGTGAGATGGTAGTGTTTCACTTCAGTCTTCTGCACTCCAGAGATCAATTCTAAAAGATTCTAGTGATAATAAATTCTGAATCAGGATTATTTCCAGTTACACTTTCTGATAACTGCTAATCTTTATAGTTCCTTTCCTGAGAAGATAAGGTGGTGATGGGATTTTTTTTGGTATTATTACATAGTGTTTCATCAGAGCTGTATGTGAAGTGAGGGGGAATTCTGTAAGGCTTTACCAGGCATACACGTCTGGAATGAGAATACAAACGTTAGCTTACATTTAACAGAGCATACCATGCTGTTTCTCAAACAGCGTATGTCTCTTCCAGTGTAATATTCTGTTGTTGATTTGTGTTAGGTCTTTTATTAAAGAGGTTTAAACACTCAAATACTATTTTTACAAGCAAACCACGATCCTTTTATCAAGTACAAGTGGGGTTTTGTGCTGTTGATATGCTGTTACTGTGGCTGATAATTGGAGGTTTTTAAATGATTTATGATCTCGCTTTAGGGAAGATTTAGTGAGTAATGTAAAGGTCACAATTACATTGTACAGAAACTGGGCCCAGTATTTTTCTCAGCAAAGGCTGGACTAGCAGAGTTGAAGACGCATTCTCGTATCATCTATGATTCGGCTGGGAAATTGGCAAGAAAGCTGAAATCACTGTCAGTGGGAATCCTAGCTTTGCAACATCCATATGTTTCGTAATGTACTCATTGGAAAGATGAGTAAGTACGTTGTCCTTTCTTTTTGTGTAGGGCTATGAGGAAGTTGTTAGTGCCCTAAATGACACCAGTCTTGCGTGAAATGTTTCACAGTACATCAGTGGATATGATTGTGGAAAAGGGTGCTTGAGCCAGCGATGGACCATCACGTGCTTAAAAACATACTTGCAGCTTAGGGGAATGTACTCTGTTTAAAATCATTCCTTGTGCAGATACCAGGGCGTAGAAGTTATTCCTATCTCTTTCTCTTCTGTGTCCAAGAAATTTAAAAAAGCTGTGCATTCCTGCAGTGGGAAACTAGACAGTGTTGATACATGCAGCAGAATTTGTCCAGATAGATAGGAAATACAAACTAGTGAATTTTGAGCATGATTTATTAACCTCAACAGCCACAAATTGCTACAGCTGTTAATCAGACCCATGTGTAAACATTTTGAAATTACTTCTGTAGGTACTTTCATCTTGAATTTGATCTAAAACATGGGGGAAGAGCTATCAAATGTAGACATTATAAACTCTCAAAAAAAAGGAGAGGTTTTAAATTGAATTCTTTGGCTACTGGCCATGTTTCCATTCTCCCAGCTGAATGAATGCACTGGTGTGGAAGGATACCTTATATAGATGAAAAAAATTTAAATCTGCGTATAGCAGTTGTAGTAAGGGGTTCAGAAGGTTAATCAGAACACTGCTACATCATGAGCCCAAAATACAAACCGCAGACAAGTGAAATACGCTGTTTCAAGTGAAGTTTCAGTTCAGTTTCCATTCAAAGCTTATCTTGTAAAATCACTTTTCCTTCCTGTCCCTTAAAACGTTCATGTCTGTATTGAGATTTCTTCTGATTTATACTGGTTTTGTCTTTTTTTGCCTCCTCTCTGAGGCATTGCAAAGCTTTGCTGTCCGGTCCAGTCTCCTAGATGTTTTTATATCTCTTTACCATTGCCTCGTGCACATTTTACTATCCTCTTGCACAGTCATTCTCTTTTTTCCTTGTTTTCAAGTCATGTTTTCTGTGCGCCGTAAGCACAGAGTCATCATACCCTTATTGTTTAACTCATCCTTAAACTATTCTGCAAACCTTAAATCATAGTTCACAAAATGTTCCATACCAAGAAATCCATGATGAAACTGCGTTTATCTTTCTCTTTTAGGTCCTGATATAGAAAAGGACTTAACCCTTAATTTAGTAGGAAACTACATTTGTGCTTCTCCATATTGGGGTTCTAGTTGAACCCACAATAGCTCCAGACTTGATTTTACCATTGTCCTTCTCAGACCCACTTCCAGTTTTCGCATAATACACTCAGTTTTCCACAGTCCGTATTGCCGTTCTTCTTTGTTCAGTAGTTTGTGTATCTGGGACACTGCAAAAATAATGTTCTGCCAAGAGTACTGAAAAATATCTTTCTTGCAGAATGAAGGAATTAGGTTTTATAGTAATGAAGCATTTTCAGCAACTGACTGTGCTTTGTGGATCAAAGTTCAAATTCAGATGGTGTTAATCCCACTGGAGTAGCTTTGCCTATAGCTAGTAAGAATTGCAGTTAGTGTCACTGTATCTGCCAACTGGATTGTTTATAGCTTCCCGACGTATGAAAGGTGGTTCTTCTCACTTTTATTTCTGACCTACAGTGTTTTGCCCTTTAATATCAATGCTACTAGATGTGATCTCTTACTAGATGGAAGGTAATCGCCTGTCCTGCATTTGTGGCATTGATCTTACCAGTTTTCTGCAATGACAAAGCTTTGCTGCTGTTTCCAGAGGTGTTGAGTAAGACTCAAAGGAGCTCCTCCCGTATTACCAGAAGGGAATGCAGCACACAAAGTTAATACGTATGACAGGAAGATTTCAGAGTTGGTTTATGAGCTTGTTTGCATTCTTGTTTGGGAATCTGATCAGTCCACCCAATATTCCTACTGTGTTTATTTGCCTGGTTTCGCCATCATTTCTTCACACTTTTACTTGCAGGTTAGTCACCTACTCCAGCGAGAATCAGAACAATGTCCTACGTGTTTGTGAACGACTCTTCCCAGACAAATGTGCCACTGCTGCAGGCTTGCATTGATGGAGATTTTAACTATTCCAAACGACTGTTAGAGAGCGGTTTCGACCCAAATATTCGTGACAGCCGAGGTCGAACCGGCCTTCACCTTGCTGCGGCCAGGGGAAACGTGGACATCTGTCAACTCTTGCATAAATTTGGTGCTGACCTACTAGCCACTGATTACCAAGGCAACACAGCCCTTCACCTCTGTGGGCATGTGGATACCATCCAGTTCCTGGTTTCTAATGGACTCAAAATTGATATTTGGTAAGTAATTATGCTTTTTACATATTCTATAATATATTATTCTTCTGTCACCTGAGCCTGGTTTTGAAATGCTGTATTTGGTGTGATTCAAGTTTTTTAAGATATCGCTTAATAAAAACACAAAATAAGAAGTCAGGAAAACCAGTAAGAGGCCAATTCTGCTAGCCTGTGCAACAGGCACAGCAAATAAAAATAGCAGCTGCTGGTGTGGGCTGCTGGATCTAATTCTGCCTCTCTGATGACATTGCTATCCTGGTTTGGCCAGACAGCCAGGTGTGGGTGGTTGGCACCAAAGAAAAATCACATTGACTACTTTAAAAGAATTTTCTCCACCACAGTTCTATTGTAATTGTTGTACTAAGACAAAGAAAATACAGTATATGTGTGTGTCAGTTCATTCCCATACTCCTTTGGTAACAATACTTCCTTTCAGTGTTTTCCCCCTCCCTCAAAGTCTGTGACTCAGCCCTTCTTTTAAATATTGTATATTCTTTCCTTCTGGCTCTCAGCAGCTGTCAGATGCCAGTGCTCAGATGCAAGCTCTCAAGCTGCAAAATAACTAGTTGTTTCGTTGCAGTAACTGAATTATTTTGTTTGTGAAACTTTCTGCATAGTCACAATGCATTGCAAAAAAGCAGTAGTGACTTTAAAACCTTTGAGTTTTTAAATCTGTCCTTTTTTCACCTGTCCCTCATTAATGTTTTCCAGTCAGCAAGACTAGTTGTAGGCAGGCCAGGTTCTTTACAGATTGTGAGTTATTTGGGATTTTTTCTCATTTCAAACAAATCTGGTGAAAATTCCTAGTCTGAAGGCAGCTCTGGTCCTATTCAGTATTATTGTAATAGTAGCAGAGGGACCATCTGTATTTTATTTCATTTTTGCCTCATGTCCTAATACCAACATGGAAAAAGGAACCATGAGGAACCAGATTGCACAATTGCTTCTTGAAATTATGCATAATCTTGAACATTGCCATAAATCTACTGTTTATTTTCTGTTGTAACACCCAGAGATTCCCATCAGATTAGAGTACTAGGAATTTTCACTTTATTTAGAGGAAAAAGAATGGTGCAATTTCAAACCTAAATATACTGATTTTCTTCTATGGTCACTTATACTATAACTTGTACGGATAGGGATTTCTTACTGTCTGATATGACAGAAGGTAGTTCTGAGGACTTCCTAAATTATACTGTGTTATGCTGAGTTGTCTTGTTACAAAATTTCTGTATTAAAAGTTTCTTTTCTCATGTCCTTTTGTGGGGTTATTTCAGCAATCACCAGGGTGCAACACCGCTTGTCCTTGCAAAACGAAGGGGTGTGAACAAAGATGTGATCAGACTGCTGGAATCTTTAGAGGAGCAAGAGGTGAAAGGATTTAACAGAGGAGCTCACTCAAAGCTGGAAACAATGCAAACTGCTGAAAGTGAAAGGTATTTACAAAACAACAAAAAAAATTGCTAGAAGAAATAGTGTTTATGGCTTTTAGATTTTTGTGCTGTACTTGATTGATTGTTCCTCAGAACAGATACAGTCATATTTTGCCTGGTATTATCAGATCAAACCAAAATAAAGTTTTACAGTTTGAAAAAATCTCTTTAAACAGGTCAAATGTAAGAAAAAAAAAACCTTTTTTTTTCTATTGAGAATCATTTTATGATGGAATTTTTTAGAAGTAATTACTAATTATCCGTTCCAGACTCCCAAAAATAAATATTCTAGCACTTATCACAAAGCTGAAGGGAAGATGGGGTGAAATGCAAAATGCCAGTATCACAGGCTAGCCTAGCACCCTTTCAATAAGATGGACTGTCTATGCAGAGAAGAGGTAGCAGACTGCTTATCTATCTGTACTTGAATAAAGGATTTGATACAGTGCCATATATTACATTTCTATCAGCAGTATTCATGGTAAACGTGGAGAGTAAAATAAGAATTTCGTGGTGACTAAAGAAATAGTGAAAGGAGAACAGAAGATTTCAGCAAAATTGCTCAGTCAAAGTACTGGATTACAGGGCAATTACTAATGAATTCCTAAACGTGGGATTCTGGGATTGTGTTTATTTATCATTTTCATAAACGATCCTAGCACAGAAAAAAGTAGCATGTTAGTGATACTAAGAAGTGAGATACAGGCAACTCAGAGGAAAATTGGGATAGCATAGGCAAAAATCTGGACGACAGAGGAAATTAACAGAAATAAGTTGTCATTTGGTAGCAAAAAAAGCACTTTCATTTATCTAAAGCTGTATGCCATAAAATGGAAGTTTTCTCAGTGAAAAATGAGGATATAGGAGAAAAGACTCAACTTATTAGTCAGTTCCAGGCGTTGTTGCTCCCCAGAAAGAAGGCAATGCAGTCCTAGAATGCACAAGATGAGGTATTCCCACTACATAAAGGGAAATCTCTGTGCTGCTGTAAAAAGCAATAGTAACTTCTGCTGTCTAGTATGTTTTATAATGCTGTTTGGCCCCATTCAAAGAAGTTTAATTTATCCTTTGCAAAGCATGGAGAAGCAATACTTCAGTGCTCAAGGGAACAGAGCATCTCCTCGCAAAAGAAGGCAACTAGAGTCTTAGCCTGCCAGAGTGAAGGCTGAGGTGTGCGTGGCTGCTGACAAAGAAATGCTGGTTTTGAACAATGTGAAATAGCTGTTCGAGACAAAAGCTGATGATAGCACAAGAGCCAAAGGATACAGATAAACCACAAAAGCTTTGATGACTGTAAATTGGGAGTGGTTTTTTTACAATGAGCTTCGAAAACAGAATTCTGGTAGGATTTAGATGAGGCAAGAAGCCTTGCAGGTTTCAAAGGAGGCTGATTCTCTTGCAGAAGCCATTGAATTGCCAGTACATGACAGAACACGGGACGGAGATTAACGGTGCAGGAGGTCCTTCCAGTACTGTTTTGTTTTGGTTTTTAATTTGTATGGGAAACCGGGTACCAATGTTGTTTGGAATACTTGCTCTTATATTGAATTCATTCAAATTTGTAATTTTTTATATTGGCTAATAATAATAATGACTGCTGGAACATTATATCACAAAAGACAGTTTTGTTACATAATTATTGAGGTTGTGTCAAAATGTACACAGCATTCACTGTAAGTAAAAATTAAATTGTGTAGATGTGTTACCTAAGTTGAAAAGGTGAAACCAACACGATTACAGAAATTGTGCAAAATATTCCCGGTGAGCAGATTAGGACTTTTTTCTCATATGTTAGGTGACCCCAGTCATCAGAGAGACTCTTGTAAGCCCTAAAATAGAAAATTTAATATTATTCTCAAAACTACCTGGGTATAAATTATTAGAATTTGTGCATATTACCTTTATGGCTTGACTGCATTTTATTTAAAGTTCCTTGTCACATAGAAATGCATTTATATGGGTTTTTTTTAAACGTGTGGACCAACAACTTAGCCCCATTGAAATTCCAAATCTTTATTTGATAGTGTCCCTTTAATGAACATAGCTTCATTTTTGTTACTTGGCCTTCATAAAAGTTATATTGTTTGCTTTGGCAAGGAAGTCAGCAACTCTCCTTGGGGAGAGACACAGAGACATAAACAGTGCATTACCCAGCCTGTTTGTGAATGTGTTTAAAATGTCTGAAATACATTATTTTTAAAATAACAAATAACAGATGCCTGCAGCAGCAGAAGCAAGTGAGCTTGTACGCTGTTAGCTTTCTAAATAAATAATATCTTCGTAACAGTTGGCTTTTCAGGCCTCCCCAGTTTCACTCCTCCCTCTTAGTATTATTTTCACATTTTAGAGACGCTTAGATGAATGTCTTCTGTCCTCTCCCTCACCAACACTCTTACATTATGTATGAACCTTTGCAGAAATGATGATTGTTCTTTCTACAAGCCGTCTCTGACCTAAGTTTTCTGCTTCTTATTACATGCAGTTGTTGCTGCTCTGGAAGCAGGGGCCAAATTTAGGTTCCTAAGTCAAATTTTTCACCTCTTGCTTTGCCCTCCTCCCCGTGAGGAGTGGCCCCGTGCTGTCAGGAGGCAGAGCTCGCTCTGTCTTTCAACGCAGATGATGTGTCCATCTGCACAGCCCAGCGTGACCTGTGACTGCGCCCACAAATGCGTCCACGTGTGAACATCTGCCTTGTGCTGGAAGCAGAAGAGCACATCTGCCTGGGCCGTGTGGCACAAATTTTTCTGTAGGGTGTGTTGCTGTACTACTGTTTCTTAAGCAGCTGTAATTCTTAATAAGAAAAACTATCTTGGCTAACATTGATTTTAATTGGGTTGTAATATAAAATAGCAAAAGTGTTTTCTACGTACTCTTTTCCATTTAATGAGCAAGCATGTGATCTTTTCACTTAAATTGCATTGTACCTTTATTTAACCTCTCTTGGCTATGTATTAACCAGCTAGTATTTAATAAGTGAGTAGTTCTGTTCTACACCAGTAGCTGCCTTTTACTAAACTCTTTGTTTTTCTTGGGAAATCATAATAAGCAAGGAAGATGACTAAATCCTGTAGCTATGGGCAAGCAAAAATAGCTTTACAGCAAGGTAAATATTTAAAAAAAACAAAGAAGACAAGCTGTTTAATAGGCAGTTTGTGAAATCTTTTGCATGTGATGGTGCAATACTTCAGCAAGCTATGGGCATTTAGGCTAATTATTCTTCAGTGGCTGTGCTTCCTGAGAAAAAATACCATATAAATAGAGTGAAGTTCTTGTCTGGTATAATCTTAGAAGAGAGATTCATAAATGAGACTTTTTTCTGTTAACAATGTTTTGTTGATTTGTTATTGTCACCAAAAACAATAGCATTTCTACAATTAGTTTTGGCTTGGAAATTACTTTTCCCTGAAATGTTTTCTTTTATTATTTCTATAAGAGAGAACTAGGAGTATGGTGACTGAAAGCAATTAGAAGGGAGGAAAGAAATTGTTTTTTCTCTGCTTACTTTCTGATATTGACATTGTGTACGTTGTTGGTTTCTGCTTGTCAGAGCCTGATCCCGAAAACACCTGTATCTGTAATTTCACTCAAGTGAGGAGTTGTAGGACTGTGCAGATAGCTGAAATTTTTCATAAGTGAAATCAAGTAATATGCACGTTTTCCTATTCATTGTGAGGTTTTTCATACAGCAACGGAGAAAGTTTCCTATTTTAAACTAGCTGTGAAACCAACAAAATTGGGAGAATGATACAAGAAGCCGTACCATATTTGAAAGAACCTACATTTTTTTCTAAAGATGATTCAATGTCAAGATGACTGCATCATTCTAATTTCATGTTTGTTTCTCATTTAAAAGTGAGAGTTCCAGTCCCTAATTTATAGTCTGACAGTTTAAGGGGACCTGATGGATTGATAGTGGAATGTTAAAACATCAAAGCAGCTGCTGGACACCATATGGTGGAAAACACAGCAATGCCAACTTGTCTTGAAGATCAGAAAGTTTCTGAACTTCTTGTTATCCAGATTTATTGTTTTCTGTGATATTTTTATGCTAGAGAAGAGTTCTCTGTAAGAATACATGCTGGAGAGTAGTAAAGAGCATTACAGAGTTCAGAATCTAAATTATATTCGTTAAAGTTTCCATTTTATTCATCAGTTTATTTTAAAATAATATTTTTTGTATTATTTAGGAGAACTGTTGCCCTTGAGGGTTCAGCTTATGCTTTGTTAAATTTTATTAAGCCATATTTAGTAGTTGGACATTATGGGGACTGACCTTTGAAGGCTTATAGGTGGCGAGCCTGCAAGAAAAGTGCAGTTGTATAGATATAATTATCATTCTCTTTACACGGGTTAATGAAACATCCTTTCAGCTAACTTAAGTTTAAGAGTTAGTCTTTTTCTGACCTGCTTTTGTCTTGATTTAGCAGAGGCAACGCTATAAATCTGTGGGTGGTTTTAGTATTTAATTTAGAATGTTTCAGTTGCTCTTAGCAGGATTACTGTTGTCATTAAAGGTGCATTCTTTTGCTCTGATGTATTTTTAACTTTAATCCTTCATAGTGCCATGGAAAGCCATTCCCTCCTTAATCCAAACCTGCAGCAAGGTGAAGGAGTCCTTTCCAGTTTCCGTACGACATGGCAAGAGTTTGTGGAAGACCTGGGCTTCTGGAGGGTGCTGCTCCTCATCATTGTCATTGCTCTCCTGTCGCTTGGAATCGCATACTATGTTAGCGGGGTGCTGCCTTTTGTAGAAAACCAGCCTGAACTGGTGCACTGAAGCAAATGCAGAGAAGTCATCTGTGCTTTCCCCTCTTTTAATTTTATTTTTAGCTTCTTTGAATTACACTCTTGGTGCAGGCAGTGGCAGCTGTATATACTGTTTGCCTTTTGTACTTATTAACCGCTTTGAAAGAGGGATTAATTCATTTCAAGTAAAACACTAAATTCTAAAGCATTCCTAAGCTACCTCTGACTTATCTTGACTTGTCTCAAGATGTGAAGATAATCCTCTCTGTTGATAAAATATATTGATTAGAAAAGGCCTTTCGTGATAAATATTAAATTCTTGGGCATGAAAAATATATGCTAGTACAGAAACAAATTTGATTTATTTTCCCTACGAAGAGAGGTAAATCTGTTCTTGCATTTTTGTGTGTGCTTCAGTTGAAAGGAAGACATTATTTTAAAAGTCCTCCTCAAGAAATCTGAATAATGTAATAATGCATTCTGATATATAGAACGTAATAAGCTGCAACTTCATAGTTCCTTTAGTGCCTCCCCCTAGTTTCATTTCTGCTGGTTTATAAAAAGAATAAGAAATAGTTAAAGTTTGATGGTGACTGTAATGTATAGATCATTCCTTTATTTATTAGGTTAATGTGTTTCTTCCCCAAATGAATTTGGTGGTGTTAATTCCTGCCTGAAGTAAATTTTGTAGAACAAAGCTGTGTGTTGTGCTTTGGAAGTAAATGTGTTTCAGCCTTAGGCTGAAAATTTTGCCTTTTTGTTGAAATGTTACTAAGCAAACCTTTCTTTATAAGGATGGTTAAAAAGTGATTTAGGTGTTTTGCTCTGTATATAACAGTTCTGTAAGACCATTGTTGTTATGAAATACGTCATGAAGAATAACTTTTCCTTCCTCTCACAAGGACCAGACTGAACCATATAATTGTATTGTTTTCATGTTTGTAGAGAGGATTTGATTGAATAGAATTCCTTTCTAGAATTGCTTTCCATTTCGGTTGTTCTCAGACAGCACTTAAATGAATTATTTTCTGAGTATGCAGAATAAAAGTAGTTAAAGTGTTAATATTTAGAAACATTGTATGAAATGAAATCTTAACCCATTCAGTACTTAGCTGTGAAATCCTTTGTTTGTAAATAACCTAGGGATATGAACCAGTTAAAATAATTTCTTACAAAGGCTAGAAAGCTACTACATTTAAGTTGGAAATTTTCAGAGAAAGCAGATTCTCTCCTTCCATGCTGATTAGACATCTAAGTCCCTTAGTTGTTGGTTGCCTTGAAAATCCCAAACAAAATTAATTCTACAAACCTAATGAATCCTTTTTTTTCACTTAGCCACTCCTGTATTGTTCCTAATAACATCAAACCTTTATAAAATTATAAATTCCGGTAGGTGCTGATAGAAGTAACTACATAGTGGTCTGCTATCGTATATTTTTCTTTCTTGTTTATGGGTTTGAGTGAAGAGGATTGTTGTCTTTGTTTTGATTTGTGATGTGGGCCTTGTTATAAATTGCATCTGAATAGTTTTAGATCTCATTTCTTAAGCTCAAGGTTAATGAAACAATACTTTTCTAGCATTGACAATGCTGCGGACAGGAGAGCCTCTTAAAAAAACTAAAACAAAACCAAAAGCCAGCATACTCTTCTGAATATTTCAATTACTGTGCATCTGTTCATGAACAAAGAAATTTGAACTCATAGACTGCCTAAATTACATTTATTTCTCTACATAAGTACATTTCTGTTAATAATACTCTGTATCTTGAATAATCATGTTGTCTTTCAGTATGTATTGTCTGTATAATGTGTAATTGTATTCTCAGTATGGGTGAATGCAACAAATAAATATGTGTAGTAAATATGTTTTGGTTTATTATTACAGTAGGGCAGCAGTAATGATGCTACCCCATTTTACTGAATTAGTTTGTTGTGCATTGATAATGAGCATTTCAGAAGTGGGGAGGTTCCCTCCCTGGAAGCCATGCTGTTGGTATAAATGAAGTTTTAGAGCATGGTTTCTTTAGGTTTGTCAGTTTTATTTTCAGTATTATCAGTGAATCGACGTTGCTGTCTGTCTGTCCCTCTCATCTGAGATTTCGAGTATTGAAAGCATTTCAACCATTGATCTGGAGGCTTCTTGAGATTTTAGATTACCTCTGAGGGGGTGCAAAATATAACTAAGAAAACCAAGCTTGAGCTTTAAATAGCCTTTCCTACTTTGCTGTGCTGTGCTTATGCTGTGTGTATAAGTGGTTTTGGAACTGTGCATCGAAAAGTTTCGCAAAATGGTGTGTGTGTGTTACAGATTAATGTGTGTCACTTTTGAAACCCAAGGCACTCTTTGAACTTCACTGTGCAATGTCTGTTACTCTCTGAAATAAGGACGATAAACGTCTCAATAAAAGGGGAGTTTGCTCTGTATATACCTCTGTTATTGAAAAAGGACAGCTGTGTCTTTCGATATATCTGTAAACTTTAACGACCCTTTTCAAAGGAATTGATTTGTCTCCTGTACAGTAGATTTCAAGTATACAATCTGGCTTACAGGAACAGAAAGAGAACTTTAACCTACTTCCTCTTGAAGCTGTTGTCACGGGGGGGGTTCAGTGTTTTCAGTTTAGATTATCTGTAGGTCAATAAGATTTCTTTTATTTATTATTGCAGTGGTGTCTGTATACCTTGATCCAGGGACTGCCGTTTTGTGAGGCGCTCTTGAAATCCAAGGCAGATTGTTATCTCAAGCTGTTCTCAGACTAATGAGCTAAAACCGAATAGGGAATTGAGAGAGAAATCACAGAGGGATGGCGTGGTTTTCTCCAGTGCCATAAGACAACTTGGTGGACAAAATAGTGCAAAGTAAACTGAAGTGTAACATGGGTGCTCTGCAGTGGGCTGCCCAGTGCTCACATGTGGTGAGATAACACCTCTCTTACCTCACAGTAACTTGTTCATGTACCATATCTTTTTATCTTAAGAGCTTCTGTTTTCACTCATATTGGTAGTTTGCTTTGGAGGAAGGGTTGATTAGTTGTGTGACTGTCATGGGTAGGTGTTGTTTCTGGTGCCCGCAAAACAACAGGTATTTAGTTACTGGATGTGACCTGGCACTGTGAGGTGCATCATCACAAAAAGCTTCTATGAGAGAAAGAGCACGGTGGCACTTTAATGTATTGAAGCAGAACATCTAGGCAGTTTCTGGAAATTTTTTTGTATGAGTCAACTAATCTCTCTGGCTCTTTTTAGTATCTTAAGTAAGTAAAAATAATCAACTAGTCAGTGTATTGTAGATGGGCTAGTAAGCTGGGTAGCTCTTTTTCTAATCAAAATGTGTTTGGTCATAATGCATTAGAGAAATGCAAATTAAGTACTTTATTCAGAAATTCAGTAGCATCATTTTAAAACAGTACTAGAAAGTACAGATTGCAAATGAAAACTCTCCTGCAAACTGGGAAAAAAAAAAGGAGATTGATGTTTGTTGTTGTCATATTCGGAATTTTAAAAATCTAGCATCTAGCATATATTTAAACATTACCTGACATTGACTTTTAACAGAACTGATTTCTTCCTCAGCTGACACACAAATGATCTTGTTTCTGAAGCCAGCTCTTTGTTAAATTGTCGCTTGATTCATATTTGAATTGGTAAGTAAAATAAGTCTTAAATGATGTTCTTTTCTTGCATTTCAGCATTAATCCTCGTAGATTGGTTACTTGGGCTACACTTTGGAAAATTTCCTCAGTGTTCCAAAGTGTTACAGAAATTGTTGTTGTTAATAGTTACTACATTTCTCATCCCTGGTGTTGGGGCTTTCTAGAAGAATTCAAATGTCATTTCCACAGTTTCATGACTTGTAAATGCTGAAGTACTGTGGAATCATGAATCTCTGTTAATACTATGAAACTGATTTCATGGGACCAGTAGAGATAATTCTGTACCTGCACTTGCAGCTGTTACCTTAACCATATTTTGAGTATTTCAGTTGAATTTTGTGCTACCTGGCGTCTTTTGTACTGCTCTTACAAATACTTCAAAGGAGGAACACTTTAAAAGTATACATTATTAGAAACGAAATGCAACTAATTGGTAGTTCTTTCCTATTTATTGCCGGGAAGTGAAGTGCACCCTGGGTCACACTGCCAGAGAAATCTGAGATGAAAACTAGATGTCTCCAACTGACGGTGTTCGGGTGTAGTCTGTACTCTTATGCAAAGCAGAACTAAGGCTCTGCTGTTGCAGCTGAAGCAGCCTGTGCAGAGAGCCCTGAAAAATGTGCCTCTGCTGTAGGCATTTGTAGTTTGTAAATCACTGTTGTAACTAAGCATTAAGCAACCAATATTTCCTAATGACTACAGTGAGACAAAACTATTGTTCTTCATTACTACCAAGGGAATTGGAAATCTACTGGAAATTACCATAACTAAAAAGCAACAAATCAGAGTTTCTTTTGATGTCAAAGTGTGAACAAGTCACAACCGTGGCTTGAAGTGACACGTTCTTTCTGCTTGTGATTTTCAACTACCTTCTGGATAAGGAAAAATGAGAAGGTGTTTGGAACAGAATTTGTTGTGCGGTATGTATGGTTTGCAGAAAATAGGAGGGAAATGAATGCAGTGAGCTGAGACAGCAGGCAGGGAGGCAGAGCAGTGTGATACCTTCATGAATCACTGCTTAAAGGCCAATCCCAACGCTTGTAAGAAGCGCAAGGAGTGACCAGTAATAGCCTCCTAGCAGGAGAAGGATTTCACTGGCGTGTGATTACACCATCTCGCAGGGGTGGCCTGCAACCTGAGCTGGCCCTTCTTGACTTTTAACGTCTAGAGCGCTGCTATTTCAGACAACTGCATGCTTGAATGTGTGCCTACATTAACAGCTGCTCATGTGGAAGCTGAACTGGTTCCTCTTATACAAGAATCCTTCTGCACATAGGTTAGCAAAGGAGGCTTTACCAAATGTGTAGAGAAGCTCTTTGTAAAATGTTTAATATTTCTGGTATATTAAACTATGTTTATCTAAATATCAGGAGGCAGGAATCCAGATGAAGGATCAAGTATATGCAATAATATCTCATTTTCCTTTGCCAAAGAAAAAAGAACATATAACATTCTCTTAATGCAGAGCAAGTAGAAAGTCATAGTGCATTTGTTTTCAGCTGTAGGATATGAACTGCTGAGTATGAGGGATTTTTCAGATAATATAATAGCTGGCAGGTAAGTTCTCTAGTAGAAAGGCTGGCATAACCTTGCAAGGACTGTGAAGGTAGTAATGTTGAAAGATGGTGTTGGCTTAACAAAGTGTGCGTATTGAAACAAAAATAGTTAATGAAGATAGTGGATTTCTGCTAGGGTATAAGAATTGAAATGCAGTTTGCTCATCCTTATATTGTTGTCTCATTTCAGGCTGAACATCTGGCTCGGTTTGTTTTGGTACAGATACTTTAAGACAAAAAATGAAGTATGTAGACATCCATCGGTTTAAGCTGGCAAGCAGAGTTTCTGTAGTGGACATAAAGAGTAATGGAGTGCTCCACTGAAAACCATGGCAGTTTGTATGTGGACTGCTCAGTCCTGCCAGACCTGTTCCTGACAGAACTGGTGTTTTTCCCATTTATGGTATTGGTTTGAATCCTTGTGTCAGTCGACGAACACCAGTGGTTAACATTGGGGTTGAACTGAAGGCTGTTTTTTAAAACATCAGTTATAATAGAAGTCAAAGCTTTATTTTTTATTTCAAAGTTCAAGGAACCTTTTTTTGTTAATCTAATGTTTACTAGAACTGCAGCCTGCAAATGTGCGCAGATAAGGAGCATGTGTGTGTCCTCACTCTGTGCGCTGCTATGCCAAAAGGAGGTTTAGGAATAGCAAGCAAGACCTCCAGGGAGATCAGTTTGAAATAAGTCTGGTTTAAGGAATTCTGGGTTTTGTCATTTGTCATCAGATTGGTACTTAATATACCACCAGCTCTGTTTTTATTCATTGCATTGACTTACTGGCATATTTTCTAGGTCTCAGTGTACAGTTTGGGAACTGTAGACCACGTTACCTACCTCACAAAGGTGTGCTTCACCCACTGGGCACCATTGTTTTGATAAGTGAATTCTTCATTTTCAAAATGTTAGTGAACTCTTTCTTGATTTTTAGAGTTATGCTGTCTGCTTTGCAAAGGGGGCAACTCTTTTGCTAATATGGTACAGTTTGTTTAGTTGAGGACTGGGTCATTCTGTCCATTTTTCATGTGAAATGTACCAGTGTTTAGGGGAACTGTTGGCCTTGGCTTTACCTGTTCCTCCGGAAAGCCTCTGGAAATGGAGCGTATACTTTGAGGATGAAAGGGCATTCTGGCCATAAAACTGGAGAGGTGTCTATTCCCTCCATTTTCAGGCTTTCCAGGTCCGTAGGAATTTCATACTGGGCATTTGGAGTCACAGTGCCAGAAGGACCATAACTTGGTAGAAACTTGTAGTCTTTCTATATGTTCTGAAATTCAAAGTTGTACAGTTTCAAAAGCTTTTGTCTTCCTTCAGGCAACAAGCTATCCTCCAGTAGAGCAATTATGTATTTTTAAGGCAAGAAAGCAATCTAACTGCAAGTCAGTTTTGAAATCTTCACTGAAGGGTACGAGGCCACTGAGTTCACCTCCTGCCCACACCCAGGCACCTGCTACTTTATTCCCCGTGTGCTTCCCTGTCCCAGCCCTGGCACCAGTGCCAGCATGCCTCTGACCCCAAGGACCTGAATCAGGGAGCTGTAGCTGTGCCAGGGAGCCCGACCAGAAATTTGCTCTCACTCCCACTGCATTCTTCCTAACTCTGTTTCGTCTCCTGTCCTCCACTCCGTGCCTCCGTCACGCTTCACATGGGCTTGAGATTTACCCCATTTCTTGTGCTCCAAGGATTCCCTTCATAAAATGTGTTTCTTCCCTGTAACTTCTTTCATTTTGCCACTTTCATTGCTTACAGCACAATATCACCCATCTTGTTTGAGCCGTTGTTTTTTGCCAGGTGTCTTTATTTGCCTAGTCTAGTCTGTGCTGAAAGCTCTTTATGGGATGGAAGGTACCGAATTCTTAAGAGAGGGTTATCACTTGGCTCTAGTTCATCACTTCACTGTTAGCAGCAGTTGTCATCTTTTTAATTTACGCTTTCCTGTAATAAAGGTACAAGAAGCTAGTCTTGCTGTATAAGCCCTGTTTTCAGTTTTACTTCCCTTCTCTAATGCTCTAGTTGATTCTTTTGGTGCTTTCATTAAATCAAAGTAACTCGTGTGGATTGCTTCGGCTCTTGGTAGAAAGTGTCCAGAATCTGACTTGTGGACAAACTGGGTTTTGTTTAGGTCAGTGGATATGAGGGATTTGTGCACCACTTGTGACTTGCTGGGTCTGGATGGAGACCAGTCTCTGCTCCACAGAACAGGGTGTTGCAGCATCTGGACTCTTGTAGTCTACAGCAGCAGCACAAATCACAAGAACAGCACTGTGCCGGGCACATAGAGTCTGCTGAAATAAACCTCTGGAGTGGACATAAACCACTGGAGACTCTCCCCTTCTCTTGCAAGGCTTTTGACATAGGACAGAGTTAATCTGTGGAGACCAAAACACGTGAAGAGATAAGACCAGTGTGGTTTGTAGTTACCACCAAATGTCAGTGAGCTGGTAGGACCAGCTGCACATCTGCCGTGGTTTATGAACATACCTCGGCTTTTTCATCTGTGTCCTGTCACTGCACAGAGACAAGGACACGCACCTGTGGCAGCGGTGGCCGGTGGGGGAGAGGAAGTGGAGTCAGTGCTGCACAGTCCCTTATCTCTGCACGGCCAGTTAGCAGTTTGGAAGCCACAAACCATATGTGGGAGCCACTGGTGCACAAGAGAGAACATGTTTTCTTCATAAAAAATATTTTACGCAGGTAACTTCCCCTGGTTTGGGGTTTGGGTTTTTTTTTTTTTTTTGGTAGGCAAACAAGCTTTAGGATCTGAGCTTCAGTGTGACTTTTTGGCACATGAAGGAAGAATGCTGAAAAAACTGATCAAAAAGAGTAAAGAGAGAGACTCAGAGAGAGATTAGCAACTGCCTTAGAAACTGCAGATGTTTCTGAGAAAAAATCTGGGCAGATGCAGACATGCTCCTGGCAAAGGTAACAGTTTTAGGAAAATCTTTTCATTCTCATTCCTCTGGTTATAGATGATATCTAAGTGTCATTTTACTGGAGCTCTCAAAATGAGCAAAACATTCCCAGTTTTGTAACAATAATTGGAGGTTTTTTCTCTTCACTAAAACTGGTAAGATTTTTACTGTGAATTTCATTTGTAATATCACTTACAATGTTTCTGTATACTGGGACTTGGAAGGCTGTGTTTCTGAAACAATAATGCCTAGCAGGAGTAGAGTCTGGTTCTGACTTTACTATTGCAGAGTATGTTTAGAAGTCAGGTTCTAAATTAAGTATCAGAATATGTGATTTTCCCATCTATTTTTTACTTGTGGGTATTGGATCAGAAGCTCTTTCAGCTGCTTGACTTTAACCAAAACCAAGTTCAAACAGAGCCATTCAGTTTTTATTCTCTACTTTGTGGGTGTGTGTGCGTGATAATTTCTTTGTCACTTGAACCTCAGTCTCTACCTCTCTTTCTATGAACAAAAGAGATTGTTGTAGCTACTTAGATTTGAGTCTGTCAGCAATAAGTTGAGATTCATCCCATGGTATAAGTTACATAAGAATAAATGAGATGCAGTTGGAAGAGGGCTTGTGGAGCAGGCCCTTTGCAGCTCGAACTGCTCTGTGCATTAAGGCCTCTACAAGTCCCATCTGATCATTCAGGTTGGGCATCTCTTGTCTGCTTACCTATAAAAGGAAATGAACTTTTTATGGAGACTCTTAATGGAATGGAAATGAATTCTTTATTCCCACTCCAGAGCCAGATTCCAGGCGGTCTGGTTATAGTGCTGTCACGTAATTGGCACTTCCTTTCACGCTCGTCTTGGTTAACGTCACAAAAGGTCTTTGAAATCATAGAATCATAGAATCTTAGAATGGTTAGAGTTGGAAGGGCCCTTAGAGATCATCCAGTTCCAGCCCCCCTGCCATGGGCAGTG
>VXBW01006074.1:1920550-1966950 GCA_013400375.1 Thinocorus orbignyianus | reverse complement strand
AAAAAAAAAAAAAGTAAGAATGAGACTTCAGGCTTTCAGCTCACGTGGTCATCAGGCGTCTTGTGACTGTGGTGTTTTCATGTGTGGCACGAGGGGCAGTGGTAGCTACAGTTTTGGAGCAGCCTTGGTGAGCGAGATTAGAACGCCTTCAGTAATAAAGACTGTGGTGTTATCATCCTTGCATTGTTCAAACAGTGCAAAGAGAAGTAAATCTGTCTTAAATATCACATCAGATCTGTGCTGGCCTCTTCTCCACCACTCCTTTTGCCAGAGATGTTTAATTACAGATGGAAAATGCTCCTGTCTGCATGGTAATGTCTTGGATATCAGTCCTGTTGGCCAAGCCTGAGGAGGTGAACATGGAGGAAAAAACTGGTCCTTGTGATTCCTATTGCCTCTCTCTCAGTTGAATCCAGACTGCATTCAGCTGAAAATTTGGTGTTTTATTTTTCCATTTAAATTTTCCATTGCAGTCATGAGCTCTTGAGGGTGGGCATTGCCTATGCCTGGTGTCCAGTGCCCACCACAGCCAGTTCCTGGCCCCTGGGGACTACTGCAAGAGGGTAATACTTATCCCCAGCCATCCAGATGCAGGCACAGTTGTCTGTGGATAACAGTGACAGCAAAATAAGAACCAGGAGGAAGTTATGCTGCTGGTAATTACAGGGCATTGGCGAGAGCATCTGGAACAGCAAAATCCATGCTGTGTGTTAGCTGTCAGTGTTATACTGTGTTGTCTTGAGTGTTATGAGGACATTTTACCCAGTTCCCAGTTGGTTGGTGAATACAGCGAAGGTTATGCTGAATGGATTTGATGGTCAAAAATGGACCATCCTGACTTGTAGCTGGCTGGCACTTGAGTGAGGCAAAAGGAGGCTTAAAGCTGCCCTTTGCCATCACAGGCACATTTGGGAGTTCCCGAGATACCTAAGAACACNAATGCTCCTGTCTGCATGGTAATGTCTTGGATATCAGTCCTGTTGGCCAAGCCTGAGGAGGTGAACATGGAGGAAAAAACTGGTCCTTGTGATTCCTATTGCCTCTCTCTCAGTTGAATCCAGACTGCATTCAGCTGAAAATTTGGTGTTTTATTTTGGCTTCCCACAGCTGCCCTGGGATTCCCAGGAAACCTTTTGTTGCAACGTTTGCTGCCTTGATTCTGGTTCTGCTCAAGCACAGATCCTGGATCCTTGCTTTGACTCCTGGATCTCTCACCCTCCCGTGGTGCAGAGGGGACTGATGGCCCTGTCAGACCATTAACGAAGGTTTGCTCAGAAAAAGCTTCACCACATCCAAAGCCAGGATGTAACTCCAGAGAAAAACATCACTTTCCTGAACGGGGCCACTGTGTTCAAATCAGGCAAGGAAAGTTTTTAGATAGCTTCAGCAAAGCCTGTTTACCAAGCCTATGAATTCTCAGGCTGTGAGAGGGAGCTTTTAAAATGCTTTTCATGTACAGGAAAGACTTTTGTCTTCATGAGTTCAGCACAGCCCCCCAACCTGGCCACGCTACCCAGCTTACCAGTGGGCTCCCGTCTCTTGTCCCTCTGCTCTCTGCTGCCTGCTGAGAGGGACACAGCCACCTGGGTTTGGAGCAGTTCTTATCTCGTGTTTATACTCTCGGCACACAGCATGCAGTCGATAAAGAAGCCCACTCCAGATCTGGCTGCCTCGGCTGGCGACAGAAAATGTGCTGCCTGATGCCTTCAGAGGGGTGACTAAGTCCAAGGGGTTTCATTTGCTTTCTGTCACTCCAGTGTTTTCATTTCTTCTTTCACTTTTAATAAATCTTTTAAGTTTAGAAAGACATGTGTGAGAGGTTATGCACAATTTGGCAAGGGGGTGCTAGCTGTTAACCTGTTAGCCTTAGTAAATAGTTTTGCTTCATGGTGATAAGACCAGTATTTCTGACAAGCCTGTGGCAACGGACATAAGAAATCTCATAACTGCAGTTAAATAACAAGAATTTCTTACAGCTCAGAGCCAGGGGACAGGGTCAGGCACCCAAGTGCTACGGCACCTAACATTTAGTCAGCTATGCCACTGGGGTGGTTGTCACTGGGGACTGATGTTAGACACAGTTATTCTCTCCTGTGGCCTCATCTCACATCTGTAACCCTAGGGTCTTCCCCAGAGAACACATCGATGTGATATAGTGAGGAGCAAGGCAGAGTTTGAGATATTTGAGTTTCTTCATTGTATTTCTAGATTATCCAGTGTTCACCACTGGAGAAGATGGTCTTGTTAAAGGTGTTTAACTTCTGAAGTTTCAGAATTTCTCTTTTGCAAAACAACCCTATCATGTTCTTTTGCATTTTGTACTTGTAGGTAGAAATACCGATATAACAATTTGAGGCTGGATAGATTATCCTTCTCAAGCTTTTGGATGGAAATCTTCTAGAGTTTTTTAAAATACTCATGACTGGATTATAATATTTTGATATATGGTCTTGTTTTTGGAAGATAGGTTGGAATGTTTTTAAGTTTGTAATTTTTCTTACTGTGCAAATCCCCCTAGAGGAAGAGACAGATTTAATCTTTTTAAGAGGCCCTCTCAGGCTTATAACCACCACAGGGTATATCCTATATTGGGACCCTTTGACAATTAATCTGCAAACTAATCAAAGCTCAAATACCTGATCAGTTCCAATGTAGACAGCGTCTTCTCAGATGCTCCGGCATCCATCCAGTACAACTTGCTTCTCCTTCGTTTGGATCAATAATGGCTAATGAGGATGAAGGTAACCCATCAGATTCCTTCAGCAGACTGTTGCTGCTTTCTGACAAGCTGTTGGCTGAAAGGAGGGACCCTGCAGGCAGTTTCTGTTAAGAAGAAAAAAAAACAATGGACAGGTTTTTTTAATGCAATCCCTTTCATTTACAAAGCATGTGCAAAAGTCTGTTTCTTTTAGAGCAGAAGTCAAACAGCAGTGACAGCATCTTGGAGCTGGGAACAAAGACATTATCTCTCAGCCAAAAGTCTGTGGTAGGGTGGAGGGATTTTTCCTGCCATGAAGAAGACTATGTTTGTCTGCACTTAGTTGCTATCTTTTTTTCTCTGCTGTGTCTGCATGTCTTTTACATCACACAAACAACCAGAGATAGCAAAGGAGCCACTCTGCCTTTGTTATGAAGCAAGATCTTCGTTGAGTGATTTGATTCCAGAAGGGAGCCTCAGCCTTTCTGTAACGATGGGAAGTTGTTTTGTCCACCCCTTAATGTTGCTTACCATTGTAATAGCTCCGAAAATCTAAGGACACAACCAAGAAAAGGATAACAAGTCTAATTTTTCATGAGACCACACACTCAAACACTATACATAAAATCTTTGGGCAACCAAGTTTTTTTAATAGGTCTGAGACAGAAGCTGTTGTGAACGATCGCTTTGAGATCAGTTTGTTTCCAACAAAATATTTTTTAATAGAGTAAGGTAACGACACCCATGGACCACAGAGGATGTTAGGCCCGGCGGAGATGGTGACAGGTAGTGAGCCCTTGAGGACTGAGAGGGGTTAGCAGGTGTAGGAGGTGTGAAACATTGCAGGACGACGTGAAGCAAATGTCTCTACTGATCTGCTGAGTTTTAGTAGTCAGTAGAGGTGAATTTTATTTCCTAGGCTTATTTTTGGTACATCTTTCTTGCAAACTGGCGAGTAGGGACAGAGTAGTTGTTTTGTGAAAAAAATGTTCTCTCATCGGAAAATGGCTTAAAGGTTGTCTTGGAGAGGTCATCCTGCTGGGCAGTGGTCCTGGGCTTGCATCTTCAGAGGCTGCAGCACATCACACCTAGAGTCTTCCTCAGTCAAAGGAAGTCAGCTCTCTCAGTCAACTCTCTGCACTGGAGAGAGTAGTAAAAATTAATACAAAATACAGTCACGTGAATTTTCTAGTGATTTTAATTTTTATTTTCTTGTCTTGTCTTGTCTGATAAACTTGTCCAACCATCCCCAGGTAATTTTGAGTATCATTTCTGGCACAGATGAAAGAACACACTACTGATGCGCTTCGGGTTAGTTTAGCTATGAGAGGGTGTGAGTGTGGTTGTGTGTGGGTGTGGTGCATGCGTGTGCCTATCAAAATCAGGTAACACCAGAAAACTAATTACAGCTTTTAACTGCCATTGCAATCTCTGCTGTGGAAGAGAAGTTTTCACATGAATGTTTTTTGCATTAGAGGTGAAATCAGATCCCTGTCCCGCACTTGCTGTGTTTGGACCCTTGCCAAAACATCTCTTTTAAAAAGGCATTCCTACTGGAATATGTCACGGACTATTCCGGCTCCCAGCTCTGATGGGCTTCAGACAGGGAGCTGGAATGCAGACTTCCCAGTTGCACACAGGAGTGGAGGCATTTGGGCGGCTCATGTTGTAACCTAAAGAATATGAGCACCAAGGCAGGGACAATATCGCGTGAGGATGACAGGGAGAAATAAGGAAAAGCCATGTTCTGTGTGCAGGGAGCTCAGCAAATCCACAGCTCTACAAATCTGCATTTAACACTAGCCAGAGCTTACGTCAGTGGAATGATTAGCTGGGATTTACACATACATACTTCTACTGAAAAGTTATTTTTATTGCTTTAAAGGGCAATATCCCCACAGTAGAATGGGCAGCCTAAAACATACAGTGAAAACCAAGGAGCGAAGGAGCTGAGTAAGGTGAGAGTTAGGGTCATGGCAAACTCTTTGAGGCAGAGCATTAGATGCAGAGTCCTCTTCATTCATCTCCTGGTTAACCCATCTCTTGGAAGGGACTACCCTGCTGAGAAAGAAGTGTAAAGACAAGTATTCTGAGCTAGGGATAATTTCATTTTAGGTCCTTTGTTTCCCAGGTTTATTTTAACCAAGCGGCCCCACCCCCTTCCCAGTAAATATTTCCTACTCCCTTTGGTGTCATGTCAGATTAAACCTGGAATATCTTTTAGAGATCATGTGAAAGCGGTTCTATTTTTGTCGGGTAACTGTTGTGAATATCAATAGACTGTGATAATAAAAATGTTGATCTCTGTGGCTGCTGAGAGACATTAAGTGAATCTCTCTGATATTTAATTTGCAAACTGAATTGCACCTATTTAGGGAGGGGAAAAACAGCAAAGCTCACATTGATGAGAAATCCAGCATTTAAAAGCACTCCTTATTAATGATTCAAAACATACAGTTCCTAGGAGCTGTAAACAAGTTCAGTATTCTGTACACTAATCCATAACCATTATCATATGTAGAGAACAAGAAGTTACTCACAAACAGATGTTCCCTCTGCCAAACCCATTCATTTAATGCACATTTTACTTTCCAAGTCCTAGTTAGAAACTTTCTGTGGTGGGTGGATTACGTGAAAGGATGGAAAAGCAGGGCTTAGTTTGCCTGTAAAGGAGCAATGCCTTCATGTTTGTTCTGGAGTCTTTTCCATCTTGTCTTGCAGTGGAAGTTATTCCTCCTGGACTTGCTTTCGCTGCCCTGGAGGGCACTGAGCTTTATGTTTCCCAGCACTGTGAGGCACTGGGAGATGCCAAACTTGTTCTGTTAGCGGAGAGCTGTGCCATTAAATGTGCTCTCTGCACTGACTGGTAGTGAAGCCTGGCATTCACAACTGCTTATGCCCAGAGAAGGCAATTACATTACCTAAGTTATAGGTGAACTTTCAGGGAAAGGTATGCCAAAAGCTAAGGGTGGAGGAAGAATTACTGCTCAAAGCATGACTAATTTCAGAGTTACTTCTTGTTTCTCAGGGCCTAGTTCAGTGTAGTCTTAAGTATCTCCAAGTACAGAGATTCCACCACCTCACTGGGCAATCTGTCCCACTGGTTAAGTACTCCAATAAAATTTTCTGTCCCTATGTCCAGATGGAATTTCTTTTGCAACTTGTAACCATGTCTACTGTCCTTTTGCTATGCGCTTCCAAGAAGCACGTAACTCAGTCTTTGCTGGAACTCCCTTTTAGGTAGATGTAGGCAGCAATAAGACCCTCCCTCAGCCTTCTCTTCGCCAGGTTTAAACAAATCCAGTCTTCACAGTCCCTCCTTCTGCAGCACCGTGACCATCTTGGTGACCCTCCACCAGACTGTCTCCAGTTTGTCAATGTCTTTCTTTTATTAGGAGGAGCCCCAAGCTGGACCCAGTACTCAAGGTGCAGTCTAGTGAGTACTACACAGAGGGGATCCCTACATGGATTCTTACAAGGCAAAGGACTGTCTTGCATAAAAAACCTGGTCAGGCTGTGCTGAGCTCTCTGAGAACACCACTGCAATTACTTAAAGGGGGCTTATAAGAGAGATGGGGACAGACTCTTTACTAAGGCCTGTTGCAACAGGACAAGGGGGAATGGTTTTAAACTAAAATAAGGTAAATTTAGACTAAATATGAGGAAGAAATTTTTCACGATAAAGGTGATGAGACCCTGGAACTGGTTGTCAGAGAGGTGGTAGGCACCCCATCCCTGGAAACATTCAAGGTCAGGTTGGATGGGGCTCTGAGCAACCTGATCTAGTTGAAGGTGTTCCTTCTTGTTGGGAGGAGGTTGGACTAGATGACCTTTATAGATCCCTTCCAACCCAAACTATTCTATGATTCAGCTAGCATGTTTTTATCCTTTCTTTTACCTGAATGCTTTCTGAGCAAGCCAAAGAAAAGAAGACAGAGCCAGACTCTTCTCAGTGATATTTTGTGAAAGGACAAGAGACAATGGGCACAAACTGAAATGCGGGAAATTCTATTTAAACATAAGAAAAAAATGTTTTACTGTGCAGGTTGTCTGACACTGGAACAGTTTGCCAGAGAGGATGTGAAGCCTCCATCCTTGAAGATACTCAAAACCCAACTGAACTTGGCCCTGAGCAACCTGCTGTGGCTGACCCTAATTTGAGCAGGGGTGGGCTGATGGGTGGGTCTCCAGAAATGCCTTTCAACCTCCACTATTACATGATTCTGTGAACTGCCAAGTGAGATTGAAGAATTTACATGTTTAGGACAGGTTATAGCAGGAAGGAATTTCACTTACCAACATTTGGATCAATGCCTCAGCAGCATAAAATGCAGAGATACAATAAATGATTGTTTCTTACAAAAAATAGCCACTGAACACACAAAAAGATGCTATTCTGGATTTGGGGTGGGTTGGCTCACAGCACCTTCTCCAGATGTTAATGGGAGAGCAGTTCTGTGATAATAATCATAGTACGGTTGTGTCAGTGTTGCAATAGGAGAGAAGGACCCAAACATTTTCAGTGTGCGGATATTCTGTTTCAAGAAAGGTATGTCAAAATGAGATTTAAAAAAATAAATCAAAAAACAAACCCAAAACAAAGAAATAAAACCCTAAAAAAAAGCAGTCTGAAAAGCAAGAAGGGAACAGGCAGCCTAGATGCTGTCAAAAAATACTAAAAGGCGAAAGTTGTCCCACAATTTGAAAAGAAAACGGTGTGGTCTGAAAAGGCCATTTCACGGCTCAGTAAGAACATTAAGGATGCTATGGCAGGCAATAAGTTAATGTTTAAAAAATGGGAAGCTTACCCAAATTAGGAGAATAAGAAAGCCCATAAAATACGGCAAATCAACCATATAACAGATATTGAAAGGGCTAAAAAAGAATGTGAGTCGAGCCTTGCAAAGACTGATAGTAAATAGTTCTTTATATAGCAAAAGCAGGAAGCCAACAAGTTTAATGACAAATATGTAAAAGGGCACTCGGGGAAGACAAGGAAAGAGCAGAAATGCTCAGTGAGTTTTATGTACCAGTCTTTCCTGATGAAAACATAATGGAGAGTCCTAATCCCAAACCCCAATTCTTGACAGCAATTCCTCAAAAGAGCTAGACCAGTCTGAATTGAATTCACAGACATACCAGACCAAACAGACAAGCTGGAGGTCAGTAAACCAGCAGGACCAGGCACCATTTGCATGACAGTTCACATGTGAAGCTGAAGAACTGCAAGCCAAGGTGTGTAAACGCCTCTGTACAGGAGCCAGTGTAGCTCCTACTTAGAGGGGTCTTGGGGAACAGCAGACCAGTGAGTCTGGCTTCCAGGCCTCCTGTGACAGCAGAGCCATGGGATCACTGGACACATGGGGAAACACAGCACAGAGGGGAGCAGTCAGCAGGCCTTCTGTAAGGAACAGTCCTGCCTCACCAGTGTACTGGAAGTCCATGGAGATGGTAAGAAGTAGGTAGCTAAATTGGGCATAATGTGTTTGGATTTTCAGAGAGCTTTTTACAGTGTCTCCAAAAAGGCTATGAAGATACTAGGTCGCCGTGAACTGGAGAAAAGGTCCTTCTGTGACTTGAAAGTGGAAAGGAAGTGTTATGGCTCAACAGTGACTTCTCAGGATGGAGAAGAAGTAGCAACTGAACTCCTAGGAATCAGTTCTGGGTCTGGTATTATTCAACATCTTTACCAGCAGCCTGGAGTAAGGGTACGTATTGCAGCATGCCCAGGTTTGCAGCCAATAGCAAGCTCACTTGTCCGCTTAAATGCTGAGCTGTTGGTGGAAGTCCTGGAGGACTTAGCAAAACTGAGAGAGGGTGCAGAAAGGTGGCACCTGAGCTTCAGGTACGCGAAAGTAAGGTGATGTCTTGGGTAGAACAATCTGAACCATGTTTACATGGTGCTGAACTCACAACTGGCAGCCGCCACTCAAGAGAAAGCTCTTGGGGTCACCATTGACAGTTCTCTGAAAACCCCTGTGCTGTGGCAGCCAGAAAACCAGGAAAATGGTGACTTTCCTCAGGGAGGCTACTGGGAAGAAGGCAGAGGGCACCATTTTCCTGCTCCATCTTGGTGCTCCCACATCTAGAGCAGCATGTGTGGTTCTGGTCTCTGCATCTGAAGAATACAGTTGTTAGAGAAGGGCAACCAAAAGGGCCAAGGAGATCAGCTTTCTTATGAGGAATGACTGGAAAGCCAGGATTGTTCACATTAGAGGGGAGATGGTTAAGGCATGACCAATACTATTTTTGTGAATTTATTTTTCAAATAATAGAGGTAGGTGTGAAGTCTTGTCTCCTGGCAGTGAGGGAGTAACTCGCCAAGAAGAAAAGCAATTGTTTCCAGGAAGCCAAAGGCTTTATTGATGGTGTAGGTAGTCCCCCAGAGGAACTTGTTGTCACGGGGACCAGGATTGTTCTTGTGATCTCATCACACCCTGTACCCAGGAGACTCTGCAGATGGCTAAGCAACATTCTCTGTTCTGCAGGAACTCAAATTTTCACTCCGTCACTCTTGAGCCAAGGACTGATCCCGTCCGTGGGTGTGCGGTGGTTCTGGAGCTTTTACTTGAGAAGAGCAGAGGTCCTGGGACCAGTAACAGGGCTGAGGCATTTCCATCAGAGCCAGGCATTTGCTCTAGCCTTGTGGCCAACTTGGTTTGAGTGTCTTTTGCCATTATGTGGTTTGCAGTTGTGTCCCAAAGGAAAATAAATTATACGTATGCCCTTTATGTTCTTTATAGTATATTAAAAAAGAAGGGGGAGAAAAAACAACCTTGTTTTGACTTTTCTTCCAAACAGGATTTTTTTGGTTATGTTCGGATTTTTTTTTTATTTTTTTTTTGCCTTGTTTTGTTTTACTGGTTAATGTCATCATTCATCTTTCCTGTTTTTGCTGTAGGACTTCTTAGATGGTTCACAGATGTGCACTGGAAATTCTCTCACTGGAAATAAAAGGTACCATGCTTAATGTCGAAGACAAATAATCTTTGTTGGTAACTTGAGTTGTTATTGTTCACAAAAGCAGGCAGAAAAGAGATTTCACTAGATTTTGCTGCTTTGGTTTCCCTTTTCCCTGGAATTTTAAAAAACTGCCTCCCAATACTTGCGCAAGCCCCAAAATAGGATTTTTACAATAACATCACAGCTCAGTTGGCAACTTTCCCCTAAACAAGTCTTTCCTCATCCCATACTTTCTTCAGCCTTTTTTCTAAATGCAGTGGAACTTTCTAATCATCAAAACCCATTTTTTGTTTTTTCCTTTGTCTCTTCACAAAGCAGCTTGTTGCCCTGTTCAAGTATGTCTTTATGGTGTTTACTGCAAAAAGCCAGGCTGATTTGTAGACACATATTCCCTGGTTCTCCCTGTCAGCTGTTCTTCTCAGGATCCTCCCCATATCTCTTTCTCTTCTCAAACTTGGACTCGAGCTCCCAGACATGAGCCTCTCAACTTTCCTGGTCTAAGCAGAGTTTCTGCCACATCTGCGTCACCAACTGAGCATCTTTGGCATGCTGAACCTTGTACCTTTATGAATTTTGCATCTTCTTGTTTCAGACAGGACATCCTCTTTTTAGCAGAAGGTCATTACTTTCTGGGCCAACAGTGACAGCTCTGTACCATCTGCCCCAGTAGAATAATATTCCAAACTATTTCTCTGTGTTTGTAATATGCCATATTTTCTTCATAACACGTGGCAAAAAACACTTGGTTGGAATGTGAACTATTCTCTGGAGATGGTGGCAAACATCCCCATGCCTGCTATCCCACCAATTGCTAGAGTTAATCATGTTCCTCCAGAGAAGCTGCGTGACGATTCAGCAGAAAAAGGTGGCTGAGTATCAAGCGTATCAAGCATCTCTGGAAATTGTATCATGTTGTTTTCATTAGTTTCTGACCTTGGTAGGCTGGGATTGACTGAATGCTCTGAGGGAGTTCAAAATGAGAACGGCTGAATCACCACAGACTCGCTGGAGTGATGGAAGGCAACTGCAAACAGAAATCTGTGTGAGTCATCCTAAAGAAAGAGGCCAGAGAAAAGGGTGGGTGTGCTTCATACTAAAGTACATAGCTCTTCTGGGAACATGAAGTTCTCAGGAGCTTCTTCTTTCTTATTCTAGTATAAATCCAAAGGGAATCTACTGATTTCTATGAACTACTCTAGATACAGATGGGCTCTGCTGGGAACCCGAGGTACAGCCCAAGCTCTTGCATATATTCTGTCAGACTTGCCCGTTTTTCACCTGCTGCAGATCCATCTATGTGTATGTGGGAAAGCATCACACCAGAACAAAGGTCCAGGACTGAGTAGGGACCAATCTATACCCAGAGACATGATGGTACCATGGCCTTAGCTTCTTCCACTGGGATATCCTGAATGTGTGGAGAAAAGGCAGAGCTTGGGCAGAGGCTGGGAGCGCAGTGCCGCTGGCAGTACGACCATGCCTTGCCTTTATGTTGCTGCTTTGCACAGCCTTCTTGTCATGCCCTGTCTGACTAGTAGCGTCGTTTGGCCTTCTACACCTCCCACACTTGCCAGCGTGGGCTGCAAAAAGGACCATCAAGACCTAGCTGGCTTGACAGGGGGACACATGATCAAGGGACTGGCAGTGTCATGAAGGGTGTTGGTCTGAATCCCACGCACCAGCAGTGTCCCAGCACCCTCACACTTTGAAAGAATCTGTATTGTCTTTGCAAAACTGGTGCCATCTATTTCATAGTAAGCAACTACCTGTTAAACACAGCCACCACAAAGCCTTTGCTTGAAATCTCAGAAGGGAACCAGCTGCTCCATCATCTACCTATACTGTGGTTGCTTCTAGAAAGGATGTGGTACGCCTTCCATCCTCAAACCAATTTCTAGCTCCAACTGCTCATTTCTAGTGGACGATGCAGTCCCTTCAACATGCTGAGCTGCTGGTGACACCGCTCCTGAATGTCCTTCTGTTGGAATGAGCTGGGTGAGACCTGGTAGTTTAAATCATCTGTCACCTCGATAATTAGCCTCCTTTAGACCCAAGAAGGTGAGGGATAGCCCAAATGAATACTTGCCCTAGCAGCCTGCCAGTGCAGGGAGAGTGAGCAGCCGAGTGCTCGCTCACTGCTCGCTGTGCTTGCTGCCTCATGCCTAGCACTGGGCAGCACGTTTGAGAGACTCCAAAAGCTTCCTCTGGGCAAGCTCCTTCTGAATTTTCTGTTTAGGGCACTGTTAGCTATAACATGTTGTGATTCCACAGCATGGTGCAAACAAGGATCTCAAAGCTGTTTGTAGAGGGAAATAAGCACCAGCAGTGAACTTCCAAGGACTCAGCCTGGAGCTATAGTAACAGAGCTGTTTTCCTTGGGGGCATCCAAGGATGCACCACTCTACCTCCCATCAACAACAAAACACCCCAACTACAGCTGGTGGCAGAAAGAGCTGAGGGCACTCAGCACACTGGCAGAATGGGCTCCCAGCTTGGCAGGGGGAACACAAAGGGCAAAAACCAGGCAGCATGTCAGAAGCATCCCACAGGTTACTGTCTTACAAAGGTGTCCACAGATAAACCTCAGCATCTGTGCATTCCTGTCACCCATCTGAAGGAGCAGCTAGTGTGTGGGGGCACTCAGCTGACAGAAACAGTCTCTGCCAGGCCCCCAGCTGATCCCACAGCTTACCTCCTCTCTGCCTGGCTTTTTCTTCCTGGGTTTGTTGCTTTTGCTACTCTCTGTTTGTCACAGGAAAAGCACCAGCATGCCCATAAACCCTGCGTTCCCCTGTGGTGAGGCTCCTCCACATTCAAAGGAATGAAGCTAGGCTAATATTCACAAGAAATATTCTAATTCCAGTGTGTGAAACCATCATCTTGACGTCTTTCTGTAGCTAAGCATTAAAATGTTTATTCAGACTGGACCAAGGTCTATTTCAAGTCAAAACTCCATAGTCAGACATTCCTGCATCCTACAACAGCATTCTCTCAAGCCAGCCGTGACAGGGCAAAGCTGGCTTGTAGCCATCTGGGGACGGAAAGGTCCTCTCCTGCCATGCATCCTCCCCTTGTTTCTGAAAAGTGATGCACAGTGACAGTCGGGGCTTTGGTGGTTCAGTACCTAAGAAACATTGCTGCTTCCTGCACTTTCAGGAAACTGAGATGGGCAGTTCCCCTTTTTAATGCTCTCTGATGTCCATTGGAAACAAATGTGGTAAAATATATGCACCAAACTCCTCCATCTAAGCACTGGGTTTATTTGCACATTCCCACCAATCTTCAGTAGTAGAAAAATATCTCCTGGAAGCTATCTTCTTTTCTAGTTTCTCTGTATCTTGATGTGAAAACCTAGTGTCTGATGAGATACGCAAGCTGATTTTGTTTTCAGGCTCTTTTTGGCTTTTTTTAACGACATTATTAGATGTCTCCCAGAAAATTTCGCCTTGTGATCTTATGGTATGGATACTCTTTGGGGTATTATGGCATGCATCTTCCCAGACTGGTCCAAGAAATGTAACCAGGTGAACAAACAGAAGCATAATTACATATTCCTGCACCTTCTATACATGTAAGGGTCCAACAGGGGGGTAAAAATACCAGGCTTGCATATATAAATATGATAAATGCAAAACCAAAGGATGTTCTCTGTAGGGAGACACTACAGTGACATGTATGTATGTGTACATGTATATATTCTGCCTTCCTGTTGTAGAGTGTGGTATTACCAACTCGGAAAACTAAAAAATAGCAAGAAATTGTTATATTTTTTTTAAAATGATGAGATTTTTTTACAGTTATTATATAGTGAATTCTGTCTTCCAGTTTTTTCACCTTCAGGTTTTGTTCTGGGATATACTCTCAAGATTTAAAAAAAATAAACAAACAGCATTGTTGAAATTCCTATATAATCAAAACAGGGCTTAAAAAGACACCGTTTGTCATGAGCCACACACTGAATCTGTGAGAGCTGGCAGAAATGACAGTATTACAATTAAGAATAACATTTTTTCCAGATAGGATAAACACCATTTGTCACTTCATAAGCTTTAGAATTTGAAAATGGAACTACAGCTATTTCCTTCTCTTGTCCAGATGTAGATGATGTTGCTTCATCTTCTGACATTGTAAGTATTAGTAGATGTCATTAAAAAAAGTCTCTTTCTGCTCCCCTTCCTTACACCCCAATTTTGACAGTATTTTCCTGAGTATTGATGTAGAAGTCATCCAAGTGCTTTACTACTGATTGGCTGTATCGCTTCAGATTGAAAATATGGTATAATAGAAAAGAAACATCTGAAAAGGATGACAGAGAAGTGTGTGGGAATTCTTGAAGTTCTTAGTATCCACACTGGAAAAATCTGGTATCTGTTATGGCAGCACATTTCGTAATTGCAGGACTAGGGTTTGTATGACAGAGGTAAATTTGCAGCTAAATTGGATGCCTGCGTATCTTTTTGTTATGACAGTTGCACCCTGTACAGAAATGTCAATAAAACAGTTAGCTATTCATTCCATATGTCAGTGGGCAGGAGAGGGATGTGACCGTGTCCACAGGTGTGGCTGGGAATGCTGACTGCAGTGCTGCGGGGCAGAGGAAACCTAGAAAGGATCCCCACTTGGATTTCCAGATTTTCACAGTGCAATAATCTTGTACACATCACCCAGGACAGCTGTGGGACTGCTGGATGTGTAATGATTTTAAACACCTTTGACAATCCACCAGCCAAAAGAAGTATGTCACTAAATGGAACTGCAAGGCACTGGACAGACTGTTGTTTTCTCAGCAAAGTTAAAAAGAGGTCTTTAATGACCACAGATAAATAGGATCCGGGTGATGCCTTTTGCTGCTGAGAAGGTATAACAGGATGTCCCCTAAGGGACACAGAGGAACATCAGCCACACAGAAGGCCAGCAGCACTCCCCACAGTGCTCATGTTTTTCTGAAATATCTCTCCTGCTGGAGTGTGCCCGGCTCTGAGCCACAGGGGCAGTTCCAGGCTCCCCAGGCTGCTGGGCTTCTCATTTTACCTCCCTCAGTGACTGCCAGAGCTCTGCTCTCTGACATGCTCTGCTCCTGCCTGGGCTCTGGGCACTGACGAGTCATAACCTTTCAAACTGTTTTTCTTTTATTGCTCTTGATTTTGATTTTTTTTCCCCCAGGCAGTGCCCTCCACAGTGATGAAAGGCAGCCTGGGTGCAGATGGCCAGGCCAGAAGCCTTTCCCCCTTGCAAAGTTAAAGAAAATGCACATTCCTCTGCAGAACCATCAGGAGAGACACACAGGTCTCTTCTGCCCATCCCTGCCCTCTCACTAGAGAAAGGCAGTGGCCTTATCTGGGGAGAGAAGCGCTGCTGGGCTGCTTCCATCCTGCCCTCCATCAGGCAGACTGTCCCTCCTGGGTCACGAGTTCGTGCCTGTGTTAGCCTGCACTTGATGGTCCAGCGAGGAAGAGCATAACATGACTTCCAATGACAGTCCACCTACAGGAAGGTTAGCTTAAAAGAAAACACTACATCCTGGAGCTACTGCTAGGAGCAAAGCAACAACAAGTTGGGGACAGAAACCATATTCCATACACAAGAAGATCAGATGAAAAATTGTTAGAAACTGCAAAATGACATACCCCAAAAAGCTAAAATAAATGCTGAACCACCTCAGCTTGATTTGGTGCATTGCAATAGCCTCCCCACACCATCACCCAAGTCGCCTTCGCCAAGGCAGGGACACACTGTGATGAGTCAATAGTGAGATCAGCGCTGTGCCCAAGCATCACCCCATGGTTCAGGGCCCACTGGCAGCCCCAGCCTCTCCCTCTGCTCAGAACTGAGAAGCAGTGCCCTGAGGGAAGGACCTCTGCTTTTTCCCCCCATACACCATCCCAATTCTGAGGAGATCAAGGACCAGCTGGAAGAAGGGCACACCTTTCAGCTTCCTCTGTTCCCAGAATGCCTTATTTGTAACCTTAAAACATTCTTTATAATCTTAAAATGGCCTGGGAAATTGGCATCTCCACTGCCTTTGATCCTCTGACATTCACTCTGGCTGCCTGCAGTTTCCAACCTGAGAAGGATGGAAATTTCATGCCAGTGCCCCTCCATTTAAACATTTGCCTGCCTTGGGGGTTGAGTCATCCCCAGCGAGATGATTTGCAAAGCAAAGCCTTCCTGACCAGACCTCATTGGGTTTTGGCCTCACCATGCTGCCTGGCCCCACCTGGGCTGCGAAAAGAGCACTCACACACCTAAGCTGATTCCTGATGCACAAGCTCAGAAACAGCAGAAAAAAGCTTTTGACCAGCGTGTGTCAAGTGTGCTGGAAACAGATCAGCATGTGGCAGCCAGAGGTGCCTTTTGCACAGGAGAAAAAAAGAGCACGACAAAGCTTTTGATATGTCTCAGAGAGCAAGCAGTGACATCAACAAAGACAGGAAAAGATTTAGAAAAAGCGTACTTGAAATAGTTGAACACAAAAGTGACAGTTTCGATAACTTCAGAGACGGTTTTCTTTGTGTTGTGCCTGATCAGCCCATCATTTCACACAATGTGAAAACGTGAAAATAAGGGACTGGAAAGGTAAATGGCTTCTCGTTTTCCCCAGTGCTAAAGTCCCGCCTGGGGTGGACTCCCTCCATTCTGCAGTCAGAGGGAGGCATTCATAGGCCTCAAGATGGGGATGGTTTAGGCTGTATTATTCAGAGCACTTCTGAGAGGGGGAGACTCAAAGAGATGGGAACAATCCTCCCCTTTTACCTAAAACCTTTCTGCTTGCCCTCCTGCAGTGAAAAATCTCCATGGCCATTATCACCCATCTCCCACTGGTTTTGCTGTGACCCTGGTCCAGGGAGTCCTCATCTGTTTAACCAACAAAGCCGAGCAAAGCAGGAGCTGAAATAAAGGACTGTGACTAATTAAGATGTTATCTTGTGAACACATTCAGATGAAAGTTCCTGGGAAGAGAATACAAAAATCCCAAGTAGCTGTAAAGTGGTTCTTTTCACCAACCTTAAAGCACAGCACCACATAATAATTCACAGCTGTGCATATTTGATCATCATCTAGCATCAGCTCATGCATTATTTACATCCAGCAGTGGAGCTGGGCAGAAATGAGGGTACTATCTGTTACAACTGATGGGTGGCAAAGCATTTTGCACAGTTCACACTTCTTGTGGAGCACAACCCCTTTGCTGGGATAGAAAGGCAGGGAATGAGGAGGTGAGAAAGCAACTGAGCTTGGAGAAACTGGAACCCTTTGGAAATCAGAAAAATGGGAGGAGGGATTCATGATCTGGAGTGTGAGCAGGCACTCAATGGATGGGAAAAAGAAAGAAAACTTGCTCACTTTGCCTCTACACAGTGCTGCAGCAAAGAGCAGGAGATGGGTGGAGAGGCACGGGTGGAAAGTCCCTGCAGGACTGGCAACGTATGAAGCAGCTGTGTGCTCTCAGAGAGCTGATGTGCTTGTTTGTAGCATTCTTTGATTGGTACTTGATGGCCTATGATAAAGGTAAGGGATCAGGCAGGTTTTTTGACTGCCAGTCCAGGTGGGGAGCTGCTCCCCAGCATGAAGACCTCTAATAAGCACAGAAGGCCCAGGCATGGCCCTAGAAGAGGTGGCGAGGAACACCACAGCCTGTGCAACTCAGCCACCCTCCTGCCATTAGGAGTCCTGGGACAGTTGTCACGTAGACTGTTGTGGAGGTGGCTGCTGGTGGCTTTTGCACAGATGATGGCCTGTGGGAAAATAGATGGACACCACCAATTGCATCCCTGCAGAGCACCAGGCAGCTGGTGGCAGCTGAAGACTTTCCCTTCTTTCCAGTGAGGTCAAGAACAAAACCATGAAAAACTATGTTTTCTGTGCCTGAAACCTGTTTTTGGTCCTGCAATGTTGTCCTACAGGCAGCCTGGAACAGATTATTTCTGCTGTCTTAAACCACTACAAGTCCTTGCTGGGACAGGAGGGACAGCCTTCCCAGACAGGCTGCCAGGCAGAATGGTTTGGTTCTGACGGTGCCTTGTGGTTATCACCAAAAGGATATTCCAGGACCACATCCAGCTGTAGGCAGAAAGAGGCAGGAAGCAAACATGCAACTTCTCATACACCATCTGCTCCAAATGCCAGAGTCAAAACCCCTAAGCAGCAGCCCTTCAGTCAGCAACGTGACTAAACTCAGGTCAGCTGAAGCCAAATTCTCCTTTTAAATAAGCAGACCTCCAAGCGTTGCTTCTCTGACACACATGGTAGCACCATGCTGGATCACCACATGCAAGATGAAACTAGCCTTTCTCCCGCCCTGAACTCTCTAAAAGTCATAGGCAGCTTTTGAGTGAGTCATGGATCAGTCTGTCCAATTGTGTCTGATCCATGTGGGTCACGCAACAGGAGCACCATGTTGCAAAAGCTCTGTGCGCCAGCCTGGCTGCAGAGGAGGAACGTGAGGAAGGAGTCAGCAGTGCAAGGCTCACGTCAGGTCAAGTTCCTGTATACATGGAAGTCTGGACTGAAGTATGTTACCAGCTGCAGCCGCCCAGGGCAGCCAAGACTCAAGAGCAAGCAAAACCTCTGTGGATGAAGGTCACGGGAAGAAAAGAGGTCCAGAGCTGCATGAAAGCATCCGGCCCATTTGGAGGACCTCTGAGCAGTGGCCCGCAGGGAAGACATTGCTGCCAGTGTGCATAATTGCCAAGAGTTTTAAAGGGAAAACCTACAGCACAGCACGACTCTTGATGTTGTCCAGATCAAAGCAGCTTGTGGTTTAGAAAATGTGTCATCAGAGGGAGGGGAAAAAAAATTAATGGGAACCTCTTCCAGAACAGCCTAGCAGTAATTAAGTGATAACCTGCTTTGTACAGCCACCTCATGTGAGACTGTATAGCCATCACTGACAGCCTGGTTAATTGCTTGACAAAAGAGGGTATAGTGTGCCCCATACCAAAACCAAGTTCATCTGCATGGGCTAGGTTTGTAGGTTAGTTCAGCTGGCTTTCCTCTTCCAGGCCATCTGGACAATTCGCCCTGTTGGATCTCCTCTAGTGTCTTACGGTAATCTAGGAAAATGTAGGGAGACTGTCTCAGATTTCCAGGCAAGCTTCCCTTGCAAGGTAGCCTTGCACAGAATAGCTACAGGAAAACTTCTTATACTCCAGCCCTCCCTCCCCAAGTTCTTCTGTGCAGAGGTGAGGTACAGATGCACCTCAGCATTTGCTGCTTGGAGACAATCTCACTTTAGATCTTTATCTGACTCACTTGATTTGCCCTGGCTCCAGCATGTGGCTGACATAAGCAGTAGGACAAGCCTGGTGTGGAGGAATATATTTATTAGCACGTTCCATCCCTCCAGTTGTCCACAGATGCTTAACAAGATCCAGGAAGGCAGCAGTGAAGCCGGGCAGCTCAGGCCTCCTCCATAATTGCTTCCTGTGCAGCAAGTTGCAATCACACGAGAGCTACAGGCGTTAAGACTATTGTCCACCAGGAACACAAGCAGGAGGAGAGACCTCCCTGACACAATTTCAGTTCAAATCATCTCCGGACCCACATGTGCTATGAGAATCACAATTAATGGGCTAAACCCTGAAGGTCTTGCTCAGTATTTTTCTGGAATTAAACAGGATTTGTGGAAGCCTTACCTGGCTTAAGTGCTTTAAGACCAGGTGTCCTGTTTTCCCTCAGCAGGGGTGTAGCACCACAAAAGCCTGCCTTCCTTTACGAAGCACAGAAGAGAGGGATCCTCTGCCCTGAGGAATTCAATCTAAAGGATGTCAATACAAGGATGGACAGTATTTCAGTCTTGTAGCAGATTAGTCTCCATTAACCTTTAGATCTTTCACATTTTGCCATTTTTGAAAGAAAATAAAATAATCCCATGTTGTTGTGAATCCCTTCAGAAACATGAAGCGCTCCTACGTGTTTGCTGGAGGGACTTGACAGAAACAGTGGCAGGGAAGTTCAGAGGAACTCATGCTCTGGAGTTCATGAAGTGATGGCAGGTGCTGACTGAGGGTACATTTCTCAACCCTACCAGCAGGATGGAGAGAGAGCTGGGAAGGAACAGCCATGTGATTCCTTGCATTCAAACAGATGACGAAGTTCTATGGGGTGTAGTGCTGTGCATGTCCAGGCAGTGCCTGCTTGAATGCAGTGAAGGCAGGGGGATCTCAGCACAGGCACTCAGGCTAATAATAAGCTCCACCATCATTTCTTACAGAACATGGCAAGAAGTAGCAGAGAGATGTCTCTTCTATTCAGAATTTATCATTAGGGCTGAGACTTGTTCAAGGACTCCCTGTCCTCCCCTTCCTGACAGGCCAAGGTCAAATAAGAACACAAATCTCACTGATAAGGTTGTGAAAACATGCCAATTGAATGTCAGATATGGGAGATAATAGTGATGTGATAGGTCATGGGGAGGAGACTGCTAAACCAGTTGTGTTAATACAGTAAATGAGGCAGCAGAGCCAAGCCAGAGTGAGAGGTTTAGCACTGTAGAGCAAGTGTCAAATCTGGGTGCTGGTGCAGAAAATTTTCCTGTGAGCTCACTGGTCATGACAGGAGGGCTTGGAACATCTGCAGGAAAGTCACTCTCTTAAAAAACCCAAATGGTTTCAGGATAACTTCCAGACACCTGTGATTTCATTGCATTAACGCGTTGCGTGGCATTCTGATTTTCAGCCTGGACATCTGTCTGGCTGAACTGTCTCTGAGTGGCAGTGGGACATGTCCCTGAGGAGATTAATTCTTTAACAGTGTGACCAGTGACATAGTGGGGAGAGGAAATCCCCACACACATACACCACTTGCAGGATTACAAGGGCAACTGCACAGGCCACAGCTTCTCCAGTCCTTGTCAGCATCAGATGCTGCAGCATACATGCTCCAGGTAACCCAGGAATGGCCATTTGGCTCCTGTCACTCAGATTACTGTTATCTCCAACCCTACACATGTTTGCACAAGAAAAAGCGGGAGGCTGAGATGGAGGAGGACAGGAAATGCTGGGCACAGAGTGCTGCACTACTCCAGCAAAGAGAGTAGTAAGTGAAGGGCAAGATAGGCTTTACAGTGCCCTTTCAGCCATCCCAAAAGTGCCTCTCAGCAGAACCGAGAGGAGATGTAGTCGGGGTGAAGAGCACGTCACCTGTGCCTCAGAAGAAGGCAAGGCATAGGGAAAAGCTCTTGCTTTGCTGGCTTGTGATTTCTTGCTTACACTGCTTCTGAGACAGTTGCCCCACATGATGCTTCAGGCGCAGAACAGGCCACTTCTCCCCAGTCTCAGCCTCATTAATTGCCTTAGGTTCAAGGTCATTATTGTGAAAGAGCTGGAGAGGGCAGACCCTGGCATACCCTTGGCATACTCAGCCTGGCATATCCTTGGGCCCTGTGGGTACTGTGCCCACCCAGAAGTACACCCTGCCCCGGGTACCTGCTCGGTGTGCTCTACTTTTCCCTTCCCAGATGTACCAGCCCCCTCCTCTTCCTCGTCACTCCTTCACCCTAGGACCTGTGGGTCTCCACTGGCTGAGCTGAGACATAAGCAGGGGAGGGGAGAAAGCAAATGCTTTGCACCCATGAGAGGGTGTTTCTATGTCAACTGTCGGTACACCAACTCGTACTGATACACAACCCTGGCACAAATGCACGCAACTGTAATCTACACACAACGTAACTCCAGACACAAAGAAGTTGATAGTGGGAGCTGGGATTGTGGCAAGTGAGCAGGTTTCTGGCCACCAACAGCAGAAATTTAGGCTAATTTTTATGCCAAAAAAAGCTTCCATTTTAATTTAAAGCTCTATCATTTTCCTGCCTTCCTACTCTAAACCAAACAAGTTTTTACCCACTGGAGACTCACTGCCAGTGAATCAGATCAGAAAAGCATTTTTCGTGCTTTCAGAAGGCCCCATTCTGGGGTGACTGTGCATGTGGAATTTTCCAGGTGGTTGTGATAAGCAGCCCATGTGTACAGAAAAATAAACAGTACAGCTTTTAGAATTGCCCTGGATTATTTCCGCAACACCTGTACGGGCCCTTAACCAAAGCCTCTGGCTGCCTCCAAGTGAAATAGGACTTCAGTGCTATCAAGACAACCAAATGCCAAGCAGAGCATTTAGAAAGTGTCAGCAAACAATACTGGAGTTGTTGGGATGTTTAAAAGTGTCTCAAGCAGCTGTAGCCTGCTAAAGTACATAAAAGGCAATAGCAATTAATTCACAGTGGTCCACATCGCCAATTCAATGCACACAAACTGAGAAGTGGGTGCCTAAATGTCATGCTCCTGGCTTGTTTCTGAAGCCCAAGTAACAGATTTCCAGTTCCTTACCAGACAGACGCGCAATGATTTACTGCAGTGGCTGTGGAGTTGGATAACTCTAGCATGGGGTGTCATTTTCCCTGATCCATAGAAAAATTAAATAAAGTTCCCTGCCTCTATGCAAATATAGAAAAAAGTCTGCTTTCCTCCTATTTTTTTCTTGAATATGCTTTAATTTTCAGATTTAATTGAATTATTTCTAGCTGGTGGTAAATTGCATAAGTCCCTCTTACCTGAAACTAAATTTGGCAGATTCCTTGGTTCATTCTCACTCTTAAAACCAACAAGAATTTCACTGATAGTTAGTAGGAGAACTAGTCCTAGTGCATACCCTGATCATGAGACCCAGTGTATAGGCATCAGAAAGTTGAAGATCTGCTGTATTCAGCATTGGTGCAGCTTCACCTTGACCACTGCAGTTCTGGGCCCCACAACTGAAGAAGGATGTGAAGGTCCTTGCATACATCCAGAGGAAGGCAACAAAGCTGGAGAAAGGGCTGGAACGAATGTCCCATGAGGAGCAGCTCAGCACTTTGGGCTTGTCTAGTTTGGAGAAAAGGAGGGTGAGGATGAATGTTAGTGCTCTCTCCAGCTTCCTGAGGAGTGGAAGTGGAGAGGGAGGTGCTGATCTCCCTGGGATCCAGTGACAGGACATGTGGGAATGCCTCAAAGCTGCACCAGGGGAGGTTTAGACTGGACATCAAGAAGCATTTCTTTACCAATCACTGGAACAGACTTCCTAGAGAGGTGGTTGATGTCCCAAGCCTGTCAGTGTTGAAGAGGCATTTGGACAACGTCCTTAATAACATGCCCTGAAGTGGTCAGGAAGTTGGATGAGATAATCATTGTAGGTCCCTTCCAACTGAATCACTCTAGTCTAGTCTGTACACTGGAAAACTGTGTGCTTCCCTCCAACACACTTCTGCTTTATCAGAAGACATGAAAAGGGCACATGTAGAGGTCAGTCCTGCTTCTATGCTCACTGGGGCTTCTATGTTTGCTGTGCGGACCTAAGGCACCCAGAGGAAGTGTCAGGCAGCGATACATACTCAAGGGGGCCTACAGGAGAGCTGGAGAAGGACTCTTTGTCAGGCAGTGTAGTGATAGGACAAGGGGTAATGGTTTTAAGCTGAAAGAGGGGAGATTTACTTAGATATTAGGAAGAAATTCTTTACTGAGAGTGATGAGGCACTGGAACAGGTTGCCCAGAGAAGTTGTGGATGCCCCATCCCTGGAAGTGTTTAAGCCCAGGCTGGATGGGTCTTTGAGCAACCTGCTCTAGTGGGAGATGTTCCTGCCCATGACAGGGAGGTTGGAACTTGATGATCTTTGAAGTCCCCTCCAACTCTAACCGTTCCATGGTTTTATGATTCTTCAGCTGGTGCAGCACCTCAGGTAGTCTTTAAAGGCTGGAGCAAAGGCAGCAGGCAGCAGCTTCAGGACCGTGCTGTGCATGGGCATGAATTCAAAGGTCACAAGAAGTGTAGAGGCTCTCTCAGTCACGCACAACGCCTGGCTGTGCCAGCTGAGCTGGGAACAGCTCACGGAGAGCAGACAGTGGAACCAAAGAGCCTGTGAAAAGAAAAATCAGCCCAAAGGTTTGAAAGGAGACAAATTTCTTACAAACCACACTTTTTCTGCAAGGCTAACAAATTGTGTTCAAGAAATCCACCTCTTCTTTTAGAAAAATTCACCCGACTTGCTCCTTCTCCCAAGAAATGTTTCCAAGCCCAAAGTGAGTGCAAACAGATGTGAGTATGTCAGAAGCTGTGAAAAGCTGGAGAATCTTTATGGGAAATGGCAGCCTCACAGAAATACACTCAAGATCTGCTTTGAAACTTAATGACAGTAAGTCTAACCTGAACGCCAGGAATGGTGTCAAGGGGGACAACTTTCATGAAATATCCAGACAGCTCACCTGTCTCACAGCTCACAGTGCCCCTGCTAACTTCCCAAGGGCCAGCCACTCCAATTCTCCCTGCCTAGATGCCAAAACCTCCACCGCTGCTCCTAGGATGCAGCCCGGCATTTTTGCTTTAGCTTTCTATAGCGCAGTGACAATGTAATATTTAAGAGGAGCATCAGATTAAATGTGATCTCAAACTAGGTCTCCCCAGAAGCGCTGCACAAGGTGCATTATTCATTTTCATATTTAATTCATTCCAAAACTCCATTTGTGGATCCCATGAGCGGCATAGAATCAAGGTTTCTCACCATGAGACATATGGGGACCCACACCACAGGATGGAGAGAGTTTGGAGGCCTTCTACTTCTTGGGTATCTTGGATATAACTATGTCAAATGCCTGGGTTCCCATGGCTCAGCTCTTGAACCTGTGATCCAGGGTTTAAGGTCTGTCTGGGTGCTCCTTGGGCTTATTTTTCAGAAGTGCTGAGCACCAAACTGAAGTCTTTGAGACCTGACCTTTGAAACTATGAGTAGTATTTGGTGATGGATACTGTGAAAAATTATGTATATCTCAAAATGAGTGTCCCAAGATTTTTAATTTTTCGTCTTAATCCACCTCAGTTTTACTAAATCAAATCTATTGTACCTTAACCCAGCTCAGTTTGCCATCAGTGATGGACATTGCTTCTGCTGTAGAGAGGATGTTCTGAACAGAAACTCATGAGGCACTCCAAGGCAACAGAGATGAGCACCAATGACAATAAAGAAATTAGGAAACAGCAATTTTTTCTTGTTAGCAAGGTTTGAACAGCATGCAGTGAAACAGATGTAAATTCACATGTGGAACAGTCAGGGGAAAACCAATCTTTCCTCATTGCTCAATAAATTAGTACTGCGCATTTCATACACTGAATGAGGCAATGAAAAGGGAAAAAGCAGAATATATGATCAGGCATTTAGCAGTACGCAAAGGAGACTGAATTAAAGTAGCACAGGACTCCCTAATTCTGGTCTTTTCTGTATTTGGCTGCTTGACTTTGCGGCCTTAGTATTCTTTGAACACAGACTTTGAGTTATAAATTAGTATTTATTTATATTACAGGAAGATTCTGATTTCTCCCTTAAGAGGAGATGCGCCAGTATGGGCACAGCATCTGATCCAGCAACGTTGCAATCTAAGAAGGCTAGTAGAGAGGGAAGAGGAGAAGAAGAAATAAAATAAGCTTTCATGCGTATATGACTGTGCATATATATACACGCATGCACACATACACAAAAAATGTATTTATATATACATGTACTGATTTAAGTACTCAGCATTCTAAAATATGTATATGCATAGAGTATCTGCAGAATTTTACATATATGTGTGTACATATATATATCTATATCTTGAGTATTTAATGAAACACTGCCTTTCCCTAGCTGCCTCATAGCCCAGCAAACATACAGTGGCTGGTTTTCCTGCTGGCGTTGTAGCATCAACAAGCTGTGAGAGGCATATCAAAGACAAGACCTGACAGATTTCTTCACGGAGATGCTCCATACACAAGGTGAAATTGCAAAAATATATGTGGAAGGAATGCGCAAATTTTCTGAAACCTTCTAGGAAATTACCTTTCTAATTAGCTCTGGCTGAAAATGTTTTGAAGAAGCATTTAAATGGGAAATATTTTTAAAATGTCTTCTTTTTAGTTGTCTTCTGTAGAAATCGTCCATTTTGCTTACTCAATTTTGAAGGACAGAGAACAAACCCTGATTTGGGTGCATATTGCATGAAAATTGAGACTTAATGTATGAAATTTAACATAAAATCCCCCACTTCTTCACTCTGAGGGTGACTTAGCACCAGCACAAGTTGCCCAGGGTGGTTGTAGAGCTTCCACCCCTGGGGACATTCGAAAACCATCTGGACATGGTCATGGGCAACCAGTTCTAAGTGCCCCTGCTTGAGCCAGGGGTTTGAACCAAGTGACCTCCAGAGGTCCCTTCCCACCTCAGCCACTCAGTGATTCTGGGACTCTGTTCATTTGGGCTAGATATGTAACTATGATGACTAGATTTCTCGTTTATATAATGCCATTTACTCTCATCTGCTAATGTCAAAAGCGGTACTCAGTAGTTTTCAGTTCTTCTTGAGCCATCAAACCCTAAGTGTTTTCCAGTAGAAATACAGATTCATCTACAGTGACGTGAAACCTAATCACAGGAAGGTTAATTTTGTTACTCGTGGTTTACTGAATCTGCTGGTCTCTGGGTCAGGGGACCCCAGCAGGGTTCCAGAGACCCCAGTAATGTAACTGTTATCATTAATAAGAACTTATTTTCTTAGAAGGACTTCAAGATCAATCAGGCACATTCAAATGGCTACCAGTGAGCAGTATTTATCATACTTGTGTATTGAGGCACATGGCACTACTCCCATCCTTCAGGTCTGAATAAAGATGCCCTGTAAACAGCTGTGGGCTATTCTTGGGACACATGTATTTCCTTGTCAGTCTTGCAGACAGCAACCCTTGCTTCTGATCTAATCTCCAGTGTAGTTTGTTTCTGGAGTTTCGCTGATTCATTTTTGAAGTGGACAATTTAACCAACCTTACCAAAACCAACACAAGAGTTTACAAGAGCACTGAATGTCCCAAGAAATGCACACACTCTTTTGCTTTCTCAAAAGCCTGCCTGTGCTGTGTACAGACTTACAAATCAAAGTGCCTGCCCTGGTGACTAATGCCTCCCTTGAAGAAAAAGACTGGTTTTGTGTGATCCGCTGTACTTAGCAAACCTGCCTTTCTTCATACTCACCAGTGTAAATAAAGACTAATTCAGCTGAAATCAGTGGTTATACCAGTGACAAACCGGGATGTAATAGCATCTGATCCAAGCCCACAGGGGTGAATATACAGTTGTTGACAAGTGTGCATGTCACAGGCCTCAGTTTTCAAGAAGACTAGGAAGCCTTGAAATTGTATATTGCATCTGTACCAGCTAAAGCGTGCTCTTTGAAATACCCCCTCTCATCGTGACCCAAAAGGGAAAAGAAGAGGAAAATTCTCCTGTTCTCTTTATTCTGTTACTAGTTAACATTTTTCTACATATTAATAACAACCAAAGTGCCCACCTTTCCTTCAGGGCCTGCAGTGAAGCAGTGAGTGAACGAGGAATGACTTTTCGGTGGAGGAAACTGTTGAATCAAGGAGACAGCTCCTTCCAAAATGTAGGGGAAAGACAAGGAGGGGATGGCTGAGAGGAGGCAATTGCTCACGTCACATGCTTCTGAGAGTCTTTGCGAGTCTCATTTTTTCATTCAACCTTATTTCACAGCTGCATTCAGTTGTGCTAGCCTTTGCACAGGCTTCCATGACCACAGCTGTCAATCAGTGTTACAAATGATCTAGCTCTCAGTCTGCAGTTGTCGGCTGTCACACAGATTTTGTATTAATCCCGGCTGCCTGGAACATATGGCTGAGTCCCACCTCAAGCACCTTGCCTCAAGTCTGAAGTTAAACGCAGTGTTTTTTTTCCTATTTCTGATATAATCTACTTGAAACACAGGTACTCGACTCAGGAAATTTCTACTACTTTATATTCCTTGGTAAAGGCATTTCCAAAAAAAGCACCTGCGTGTGTTGCAGTGTTTGCTAGAGGCACACTGGTAAATGGGTACTCTGTGTCCTTTCGGTTGGCATTAAGACTGTAATGAATCATTGATAAAGCTAATAATGTACTCGGTTTAATCTAATATTACAGCACAGTAGCTGCACCCAGTGCTTACAGCACAGGAATATACAAAAGTAATTCATTTTACACTACTGAAGCTAACTGCAGTCGAACCTCTCCAGGATATGTAAGCTTGCCAAAGCAAGTGGTAAAAATGATCACCATAGATGACGCAGGGGCTGAGTTTTAAACAGCTGGGCCAGGCTCGGTGTCACTTTAACAAAGGAGGATATAATATGCATCTGATGTATCCCAAGCAGCTCATAAAAGAGTTATTGACACCTACATATGAAACTGAGCTACATGGGAGAACTGTTGCTTCCCAAGTCTTTCATGGAGCATGCTGGATGTTTACTTTATGAGCAGGCTCACATTTGCAGAGTAAGGGTAGATAATATGTGCCAAAAGTAATCATAGGGCTGAAGCCAGTCCTTTTGTTGGTATCTACCATAATAACTCTTTGGTGGAGTTACACAGCCATGGGTCAGCTGAAGCTCTGGCCCACTTGCTCCCTGAAGTGACAAACTAAGCATTTTCTATTAAATTAACATTTTTAACTTAAATCACAATATTATACTTCAGGTTACTATATGTTGAAGTAGTATCCATAGACAGACAACTCTGATCAGATATAATGTTTACCCAGGTAGAAAAATTTAGTTGATCTTGTTCATATAACAGCAGAAGCCAGAAACCAATTTAGACCCAATTTATGCTGGTCTGTGGATCATCACAGCCCAAGACATTCACAGTGGCATTCACTGCTTCCTCACTAGAAATTATACTGCATTTTCTGTCTCTTCAGAAACTATAGCATTAGCTACAACATAAGAATCAGGGAAGATAGGAAAAGAGAAGCCAGGACAAGGTTACGTGACTGGCTTGAGTTTGTGAGGTCATCAAGCCCAGTCTCCCACCATACAGAATTCTTTTTGGAAATGTTTCCAGCTCGGAGACCAGCATCATGTTACCCATCTGCCAGGCTCACTCTCAGGAGTGATCAAGGAAACATCAGCTCAAGCCTGCAGCCAGCCTCTGAGGAAAACCATCCTCTTCCTACCCGAGTGCCCAGCATGTCACATCTCCAAAGGAAAATCAGACAGATGGACTTGACCAAACAGGATTTTACTGGGAGAGAGAGAGATGAGGAGCAGAAAAAGCTCCCCAAAGATAAGCAGTCATCCCACAGCACTGGGTGAATAAGGGCTTGCCTCTTGGAGGCTGAGTAGAGATGTCCTTCTCCTCAGCTGCCTGCAAACTGCTCTGCTTTGACCGCAGCTGTTCTGCAGCAATTTAGCGGTGTCCGGGGAGAACAGTGAGTCTCCTGATTGGGAAAAAGACTTGCTAAACAGCCTCACTTTCACTCCTTGTCCAGAATTTCTTTTACCCCAAGATGAGAAGCTACGGCAGCAATTATTGTTACTACTTACCCTACTCATGTGGGGTTGATTTGCCCCCCGCTATCATAACAAAAGAATGTATTTCACATTGGATTGTGACATGGCTATTCTTCTTCCGCTAGGTCAAGCCAGACATGGTGAAACAGAACTGGGCATCAGGTCCTAGCAAAGTCAATAGCCCCAAGAACATCTACCAAGCTCCTGCGTCATGTTTAGTAGCAACGCTAAGGACACAGGAGACTCAGTGGAAAAAGTAGTCCAAAGACAGACATAAAACATTAACACAGATGGAACAACACCAGGAAACGAGAGTACTGTAGCCAGCTGAAATAACACCGAACATTGCAAAATAGTAATCTAAGAGAAAACCTATTAGAGCCAAACAACAGGGCTTCAGCAGAGTCCCCCCTGTTTTTGCCACCTCTTGGTTAGAGCTTTAAAGCTAATCTACTTTTTGTACTTATTTTATAAGCCTTGTCCAGCTGGGCCATGGATGAGTTTTACAGAGGAAGTTCACTGCGTTGATCAACAACAGGGTGAGTTTTGCCAAAAACACAACTCTGCTGGCAGTATGTTGAGTTTCATAGTGATAGTCTTTTTAGACTGTTATTTTCAGCATTCTGCTGTGAAGCCTTTACCACCAGGACCCCTTGTTTAAGCAGAGAAGATTCTTACAACCACCCAAAGTGGCTTTTTAACAGGGAAAGTTTCTATAGGGCCACATTTTTATCTCTAAAGTTGCCATAGATTTCCATCAGCTATTTTCCTCTCTCTTTGGAGATCTATAACGATAACAGTAATAATAGATCATAAACAATTATGAAAGGTTCTAGCCAACTCATTTCTATCCATAAAGATAGGACTTGCTTTGACTATTGTCCCTGCTGTCCACAATTCCCTTCATCATCAGTTGAAGTCTCTTCTCTTCCTGTGCTCATTTTCTTGCCATTTGGCTTGGCTTTCTTCAGCTTCTCTTTAGCTTTACATAGAGGAGATAAAAAGAGAAAAAAGAATAATGAAGAAAAAAGATCCAATTGCTCAGGATGATTTTTCTTCTTAGTGAGAACGTCTGCCTCTTCAGAGAGACCAATTAACATTCCTATCATCTCTCTGGACCTAATCTAAATATGAATAAAATATCAAACCATTCCTAAACTTGTTCTTTGTTCTTCTTACCACACTGAAATTAACTTTTTGACATGATGCCAGGCAGAACTTCAATGCAAAATGCACGATTCTTCCCCCTCCACATTTGCATACTGAAATGCCTCTCCGTGTGTCACTGGGCACTGCTGCTGTAACAACAGACACACAGTCTTCCCTTCAAAATCCCAGTGGTCATCCATAACCATTCAGATACCCCAAATCCCCAAAGTTTGGGGATTTGGGGTATCTGGATTATTACACACAAACATACAACAGACTTTTTGATTTAACCACACCTTTTTATCGGCTTAATGAAAGGAGCTTGTAGTAAGCACTGAACATTTCATAGAAAGACGAAGAAAATCTTGTATATGGGAACATTTGCAAGGGTCTTGCTCATTTCTGGCTAATTATGGTCATTTCCCTGTGTAATTACCCAAATTGCTTTTGCAATCAGTGTAATTGTGCTAAGTTGTTTAAAAATCAGCCTCATTAGATTTTGCCTGGTAAAATGTACTGTTTTTCAAAACCTAAATTTTGATTTTATGTTAGCTGCCAACAGGCCTCTAAAAGTAAATAGATTTCCTTTTGTCTTCCTCCTCCTTTCTTTGTGTGCCGGTGTAAGGTTTTTTACATTCATTACAGCTTAACTGTAGTCAGAAAATTGTCTATAAACTACTGTAAAAAGCTATTATGTGTGTCTGCAAATTATTGCATGGCTCTCTTTCATTTTCAAAACTTTAAAAATCTCCAGTCTTTATGGCTGTGGAATTAAAAGAATATTTCAAAATGTGAATGTTGAGTGTTTAAGTAATTCTACCCTGCCTCTGCGGTGGGCTGAAAAAATGAATAGTCACACAATAAGCAGAGCTGTTCACGAACTTCTGCTACAACCACACAACCACGTTTGGGAGGAAGAGAGCAATATGCCAGAAGCATGCTCCCTCCCAGCAGTTTCGATTGCGTCTTCCTAGGATATAATGTGCTGCCTCTCCCTACCTGCAGCATCTCTGCCTGCCCATCCACCTTGCTGCTTTCGTTTCTTTTCCAAGAAGTCCCCTCTCTCTATGTAGTCATTTATGAGGAGAAGCTATCACTGCAGGAGGGTGCTCTACATGTTCTTGGCTGTGGCTCTGCTCAAGCAGCACATCAGAAAGACATTGCCCCTTCAGTGGTGCATTTAACCTCACTGGCACCCTCTGCGGTGGGAGAGCTAGCCCAGTATCAGCTCAGCAGTCCTGGGTTGCGCCAGGAGGTGATAATTGTCAAAAGGGTAGCACTAAGTGCCATGCTGAGTGTGAACATCCACTGATATGCCTTCGCAGTCCTCTGTCCAAAGGGTACTTTTTCACACCATGTTTTCTTTTGGAATAGAAGCTATTTGCTCATCAGTAGAGATAGACTTGAGTCTCTCTCTTCTGTTTTATTTCAGCTAAAATAAATATCTTGTAGCCCCAAGGACATGCCAGGGTCAGGGTTTGTTCTAGAGATGGAGAGGAAGGCAGTACAGAGAATTTCATTAAATGGAAGCTTGAATTTTGTGTGGGCACTGACTGAGCAGGGTGAAAGCAGATGTAGCATGAAAGGGGTTCTACTTGACTTCAGGGTTCAGAGGTGAGTGGGGTGTCAGGAGGCTGAGCCCCAGGCAGACCCTCGGTGGGCTGTGTGTGGAGCCAGACTGAGCCCCTCCACTCTCCAGCCTGCAGTGTAGTCCTATGGGTGTGAGGACACGTCTTCTTCTGAAAAAAGTAAGTGACAAGCTTAAGCACAGCTACAAGGGAATTTTCTCTTGTCTGAAGATCTGTTATTTTCCATGCCTCCCTTTGATTGTAAAGGAGGTTATGTTGGAGTCATCTGTAACAGCTGTGCTGTAAAATACCTCAGTCATGTCATTTTAAGCAACCCAGACAAAAAAAAAAACAGTTCTTAAAATAAAGATACATGTATTCTTGTGACATTTCCATACAATTGCAATTTTCAAGGGAACCAAGCACTCATTAATACACAGGCTGTTCTTTAGAGGCCAAACCTGACCTTTAGTCAGAGAGAATTCCCATTTGGCTAGGCTTATTCATAAAGCCTGCAGTTTTGTTTGAATTCTGCATTGACTGAGAAAATTTTAAGCTAGACTGGAGAAGTAATTAGATTAAGAGTAGAACTATTGAAAATCCTGCATTGGCAGAGAAATGGTCCTGCCTCAGAAGCTCAGGATCTTATCCTACATGTAGTTTCCAGGGATCTAGGTTTAGAGGAAAAGTGCTTTATAACAGTATATTGCAATTGTAGGGAGGAAAATGAGTGTAAAGAATGGCCCTGAAGAGTTTATTCAAAGGAAGACTTAAAAGGCCGCACAAATGTGCAACTTTTCCATATGGTAGATCACAGATCAACAAAGAGACTGACTTGCAATGCCTGTCTCCCCTGCTTTCAGGGTTGTGGAGATCAACTTTTCTCCAGTACACATTCACATGATACCCCTGGGGCAGCCGTATCCATTATTTCTGTGGAATACCGTTTTCGCTCTGCTTTTATTAGAAGTTAGCAGCTGGAAACGATGAGGAGCCAGCAACATGTGATCAGATGAGTCTGTGGGGACCACTAGGCAGCTCTCCATAGATAGCAGTGGGGTATTTCTAGATAGATTGAAAAGAAATGGTCTCAGTCTTGCTCTGTGCACTAACACTGAGACACTACATTTAGTCATGCCAGGAAGGATATTAAGTAAGTAGGGTATTACATGGGTTAAGTTATGGTTTTTTTTTCTGATTTTGTCTAATTATAATCTAAAGACAGGCACAAACAACAGGCAAATGAAAGCTCGCAGCATTCAGTATTTCCAAAGACATACTGAAGTCTTGGCCTTTTGGTTAAGTTGTTAGTAAGCATGAGTATTCAATTGAAAAACAAGAAGAGACAGGAAAAAACCTGCAAAACACCGAGGGATAATAATCTCTTTAAATTAGAAAGGATATAAAAGTTCAGGAAATGACCAAACTGCAGAGAACTGGGGGTGCATGGCAGGGCTGTGCTCCAGCAAACTCTGGCCAAGACAGTTGGAATAGTTCCCCATATCTCCCAAAGGAAAGTAAATGCCACCAACACTGTCCTCCAAGGCTGTTTGTACATAGGAAAGTAAAGAGTCTTCTTTCTGTAACAGGTGTTTTCAAACTGTCTTTTATTTTACCTGGCTCTAGAGAATGTGATTAGGATTGGACATATATCAAATGATCGTTTTTATTTATTGATCAAAAAATTGCCCATTGATACATTCTAATGTGAAGAGATTCTTGGGCAATAGGTATGAAAGAACTTTGAAATGGAAAGTGCCCAGAAGGTACGTGGAGGTGCTTTTCTTTAGAAACAGGAGCACTAGTCATTTGGGATGCCCAAAGATTTGCCTAACTCCTGTTAAAACATCACATACGGTTTTCTTGTTGCCCTGCTACTTCATTCCATACATGAATTATTGTAAATATTTTTCTGACAGTTGGTATAGAAGTATCTTAGATTCTGATAGTGTCTGCTTCAGTTTCAGGAAACATAATATTTAGATATTATGGATTATTCTTCATGCAATTAAACTAGCTCAACAAGTTTAATTGCACAACTTGTTTAAGCTCAACTCCATTTGTGGCTTAGTTCTGTTTTCTCCAAAACAGAGCATACTTTAGTGAAGTTCCACATGCACTTAATTTCCCCTTTTCTATAGATAACAATCCATTTTCTCAAAGCGTCTTACTTAAATTGATTTCTCAACTGAATGCAGCATTTTGTCATCTTCAGAATTCTGCAATACTACCGAGATGGCCAGAACTGACAGCCTCATTGCTCTTGTTATATATGTGTGTCTATGTGTAAAACAGAACACTAGATCTTGCAACAAAAATATATATTCAAATTACAGCTTTACTGGTATCATGTCTTCATACTGTGCTAAAATAATCTCCTGTAGTCTATATTCAGTGTTTCTATTTATGCATCCTGTATTTTGCTTAGCAGTAAGACAAAAAGAAAGCAGGCTATCATGGGCATAGCATTATGAGGATGTTACACTCTCCTCTCTGGGTCTTCCTAACCTATCTGTATTGAGAGTGATTCTTGGTTCTGGCAATACGTTTAGAATTATTCTTTTCTGGTTTCTGTATGGGGAACACAGCCTTGGACTTAGAAATGCGATGAGGCTCAAGAGCAGATGCTCCTGAGTAGCCTTCTGTCTCCTGTTTTTATATCATTCCTCGCTCAAAGCCTCAGCTATATTTGAAGGGAACCACAACAAACCTCTTACTGACAGTTTGTTCACTGCTGAGCAGCCCTAGCACTTCTCTCTGAGGCTGGCTTTGAGCCCCTCAACTGCTGCACAGCAGAGCCAATGCCTGCGAGCTGTTGGGTCTGGGTGCCTGTGCCAGCTGCATCCCACACATGCCAGCTCCTTCCCTCTATCCAAGAAGGAGATGCACATGGTCTTTTCAGGAGCCCTACCTGAATTAGCAAGCTTGATAGCTTAGCCTGGATCCTTTGGGAAAAGGGGATTCTGTAAAGGATAAAAATGAGTTCAATATGGTGTGAAGACCTGTGATCTTGTACTTTCTCCTTCTACTCGTTCTAACCCTCCATGAGTACTGACATGCTTTAATCCTACATGGGGCCATTTGAACCCCTTTCACTTGGCTGTAGTGTCTCTTAAACATCTCTGGTACCGCACAAGCACTAAATCAAGGTTTCATGTGCAATAAAGAGGAATAAAAGCTACCAACCGGCTAGCTCACATCTTTGCATAGAAAAAACCCCCCAAACATAAAAACCTTGCAAAGAGCCCTTACCACTTCCTTTCAGTTGCCTGTTGCGATCTGGCTGACAGGATCCTCCAGCTGTGGAAAAATTGGTTTAAGGGTCTCAGAGATGGGATAAGAGTTTATTTGCAAACTAAACTATGTAAGCTATCATCACTGGCTAATTATAGCACTTCTGCTTTCAAGTATGAGCATTTATTATATCAAATAATTCTGCAAGAATCATCTAGATTTTTTAGTAATGCTGCAGAGGAAGGAAAGGAGCATTTGATATCTTTTCTGATACCTGNTCCAGATCTGGAGTCAGGAACGCTCGGATTGGGATCAAAGGCAGACGAACAGGCAGGGTCCTCCTTGGACGTCGGCCATTGAAGAAAGAGGAAAAAAGGGCTTGACCCTTTGATCCCTCAGCTTTTATACTGAGCATGATACGGATGGGATGGAATACCCCTGTTGGTCAGTTTTTGGGTCAGTTGTCCTGTCCGCTCCTCCTTGCAGGTGGGACGCTTCCGCTTCCAACCCTCCAACGAAGCAAGTAACAAAATTCCCTGACCTTGGTTGGTCCAGCAAGAAGGATAAGCAAGGGCCTCCCTGCATACCATTCCCTGGTATAACTGGGTCTTATCACTGTGAGACGAAACAGTTCTCTGAACAGTGTGCTGTTAATTTCAGAGTTTAGTTAGTTAGAAGAGGCCCAGCTAAGAAAGTAAAATTGTAAAACAGAAAATTGGTTCATTTTACCCCAAACCAGGACACTGACTAATCTGAGGGTACAATTCATCTGACCTAACCTTAACTGTACAAATGGTAAGCATGAATCTAAGATCATAATCTGTTTTCTCTATGCTGAAAGAAGAAAGGCAGATGCAGCCAAAAGGTGATTCATACAGCTTCTTCATAGACAACTAGTTGATACGAGGTATGTCATGGGAAAATGGCATGCCGTGGATATATGATAAAATGTTTACATTAACCTATGACTTCAGTGTCAGGATACAAACTGTTAAAGTATCTCAGGACTTCAGAACAGTATGGTACATGCCTTGTATCCTAATTGCAAGTGCTCAGGCTCCAAGTGTTTTGTCTTACCACAGTAAGTAAAAAAAAAATAATTTAAAAAATTGGTCTTCATGCATTCCTATTACCAGATGTTAGAAACCGAATTTGTGAGCTGGGGATTCTTTCTTTTTTTTTTTTTGTCAACAAAACTAAAACAAGCAAGCATCCCTCTATACCTTTGATAACTACCTTGAACTCACTTTTGGGGTGGGGAAGTGTTTCACTGGTGTGAATTGCAACCTAGCAAAATGTTAATGGTGATGCTGAATTCTAACTTCTTGCAGCACACAGAATGAAATTGCCAACTGGAAAGTGATCACATAAGAGCGATGGGAAGTTGCAAGCAATGAAAAGATCAAGTCTCAATAAATGTAAAATCCTGCAAAAAGGAAGAACAAAAAGTACAGAAAGCAAATAGGAGATGGCAAAGAATCCAAAGATAAGTTTATTGTCATTTTGTCTTCCTCTTAGGCAGTAATGTTGTTTTTTCATGTAACCAAGCGAGAGAGCTGTCACGAGGCAGGTGGGGAATCAGAAGCAAGAGTGTGTCATGAGATCTCTGCTGTCAAGCTGTAATTCAGTACTATGAAAGGATTTAAATTGATGGCATTGGAGTATCTGTCATTGTGACTAAGGAAATTACACCATTGAGCCTTGTCTCTAGCAATGGGCAGTATCAGAGGCTTCAGAGGAACTGCTCTACTATAAAGACTAAATGCATGCATGGAGGTGCAAATGCTTCACAGGTCAGCGGTTAATAGATTGCATCATTTGCTTATTGTCGTCTTCAGCTCTGTAGTTATGTGAATTTCTTATCAATCATAAATCCATCCAGCCTTTTGTGAAAGTCAGCCAAGTATCTGAGTGTAGTAATGAATTCCAGTCACTAATAACATAAGATTCTATACTGCATGGCCGAGACCTGACAACTAAATAGACGGTGAACTGGGGTGACCTAAAACTTAAAACTCATACTCTTGGCATTGCAGAAAGATCTTCACATGAGCAGAGACATGTGTTGCCAATTACTGTTCCAGGGAATAATTTTGTAGCAAATCCCATAATCTTTGCTTTGTTCTAAGTCAGCATTCCCTACTGAAGCAGCAATGGCAAGACTAGAATCTCAAGACCTCAACCAGCTCAGTTACTGCCAGCATTAATGCTGCAACAGTTCAGAGCACTCCTCAGCCTGGAAGGCTGGTGTGCTGTTTTTCTCCCCTGGGCACTGTGCTCTGTGGTTGCACAGCCAGCCAAACCCTTGTAGAGCTAGCCCAAATGCATCTACATACCTTGCGTTACAGATAAACCCCACAACAACGTCAGAGAGCCTGCTTACAGAGCGGTATGGCTGCCCTTTTGTTGCTTCAAATAGAATCCTGGACTATCTCAGTGGTTAAGCTTTATAGAAATTTGAAACAGAAAAAGCATTAAACAAATTCCAGTGTCAAGTGTCAGTTCTAACCCTTTAGGGATAAATGTGGTGCAGAAATACCTTCCAGAAAGCAATGAGTAGCACTGCAGTCTCCAGAGAGGACTCACTTCTGCAGATCTTGTGGTAGACTGCATCTGCAGTGTGTACAGCATTAGGAATGGTATCTGAAGGAGAAAATGATCTCCCAAAAGGCAGGTGAAACCCAAACCCTTCCTTCCAATCATCCAGACTTCGTGACTCATTACCCTTGGGTGAGAGGAAATCTCTGTCCGTATATCTTGGCTAGAATTGAATGCAAGGAGTGGAGGGTGGGCAGAGCGAGTGAAGTCTTAGGTGTCATGTGTTTAGCTGACCTAATGCAAAAATAGAAAGGAATCAAGGGGAAAGAAACGCTGTGAAGACCAGCCAAGGAAAAAAAAAAAAAAAGGAAGCAGCACCAACACACACAGTACCTTCTGCAGAACTTGAGGCAGAGTACCGAGAAAAGCCAAATCCACTGATTCCTGCTTTGATTGCTTTGGGACAGTAGGCAAATTCTAGCATGAAAGAAAGTAAGAGACTAACTCAAGACACCTGGTTCTAGAAGCTAACAACTGTGGCCTAAACCATATGTTAAATACATCTTAAATTAATTCAGTTTTCTTTTTGAGAAGGACAGGCAAAGTAGGTGCACCACCCAAGAGCTGAAGGGCAGAATGGTAGAGATGAAGCCAGATTTCTGGGGACTTTGTTGGACAGCAGGAAGAAGAAAACATAACACAGTATTTTCCTCACCTTGCCATCAATGCAAGTGCACTTAAAGTCTCCTGTGTACAAATTGCATAGTATGTATTCTAGTCCCATGATTTTGAGCATAATAGAGAGACTGAAATGGAAAAGATTCTGCAAGATCCGGATCAGAGGATTATCCTGTAGCTGATCAGAAGGTTGTTATCATGAAAGCCTTTGAAGTCTGCTGGATATAGCTCTGTTGCCACTCCTCTGCTGTAATTTCCTTCAGATTCCCACTGGAGCATGTCGCCTGAAGATACCTGTACCCTCAAGGCCAGCTCTGCAACCTTGTGTATGGGTGCAGAGGCTTGGCTTTGCAGATTGCATCATAGGAGCATTTCTTGGAGCAGTTATCCCAAGCTAACCATCCAGGTGTCTGGGAGAGGTGTCAGGAACTGGGACTCAGTCATAGACAATGTATGTTTCTGTGAGCACCAACTTAGACTGGAGAATGAAGAAGCTTGGTAGACAGAAGATAATCTCTATCAAGGGTTTAGGGCATTACATTAATAGTCTTCATTGATATTTCTCTTTCTCTGTAGCTTGGTCTGAGTGGTGACTAGACTGAAAACCTTTGGCTGCCTCAGACATTTCCCCTTGTGTGGAAGGGACATTTGAGACCACCAGTTATCTTCCAGTTGTGTTGCATCATGGCCAAACTAAGTATGTCCTGGTATGCTGCATACCATGAATCAAAACTATTTAGAGCTCTCTGTCAAAGATTTAACTATGTACCGTTCCTGGGTAATCTCACGACACTGCAGTTACTGCTCTCAGTCTATGCAATGACTGTCCCAGAAGGGATTTGGAAACTGTTGGAGAGATTATTGGACTTGGAGGCTCTTGACCACTGGAAATGGCTGTTACTAACTTGTGTCTGGAATCAGCTTTATGCAAGGAAGCAAGAGGTTCCCACCTCACTCCAGAGGTGGTCTGGGAGGCCTGCTTCTGCCCAGCCTGAGGAAGGAAAGACAACAGAGGAGACTTCTGGGCAAGAGGTAAATGCCACAACTGCTGCGTCATGAGGGTCATGCTGAGAGTAATCACAGTAAACAGCAAACTTGCCAGAGATGTTGGCAGGAAGGCAGGCATGGTCACAAGCACAATGTTCGTGGCAAAACTGCCACCCTGGCGGTGGTTTAGTGCATAGAGGAGAACAGCTGTGTACCATGCAGAATTCATGTGCTGATGCTGAGAAGGATCAGGCTGCCTTGGAGTGTCCTGCTCATGTCCTCCACCCTTGGTCAGTGCCTAGGGCCGCAGGATGTTTTATTGCAAAAGAGAATCACCAGAGAACCTGGTAGAGCTGTGTTTGCAGCTCCCTACACAGAGCAGGCGGCTTTTCCCTGTGAATGGCCCATCTGCCTTGGTGAGGCCAGGAACGATGACAAAGTTCTGGAAAGCTCTCCCTATACAGAGGTCCGATGTTAGCTGGCTCTCACAGACATGGCCATTCTACCATAAATCTCGTGCCGTCTAAGCAGAAGCTAAAGGCAACTACTAGTCACCGATCACCACCTCTGTCCTTTTCCACCAACAATGTGACTGCATGCATGTAGCTCTACTTGAGTGAGCTCTTCTTGAAGTCAAGGATATCAAAGCCATATGGAGTCTCTGCAGAAGGATGTGTTGGGGCCCTGAGGACACCCACAGCCTTGGCTGTCCCTACCCAGGGACTTTATTTCAGGCCCTTGTCTGTCCTGGCAACAGTCTCCAGCTCCCATGGCCCTAACCTGTCTGGCCACAGGCCTCACCAAGCCAGGTCCACCTGTGGGCTCATGTCCTGGCCTGGCCTCAGCCTGTCCCCAGGGAGGTACCCAACACCCAGGGCTGAGGCTGCCCCAGTGTCCCCCAGCTTCCTGACTCAGGGCTGGGCTAGTGGGACAGGCCCTGGCTGCCAGGCCTTGCCCTGCCACCATGGGCAGACTCTGGCCTGTGCTGCTCACTGACAAGATGGTTTTGTGGCCACAGGAGAGTCAGAGGGCGTTCAGTAAAAGTCCAGCTGAGAAGAAATCTCCTTCACTGTCTTTGTTCAACGTGCACCCAACGCCTGGCATGGCCACAAGTAACAGCATGTGATAATGGGTTTTGTGGTGTCATGCCTGCCTAGAATCTCCTACTTGTGCTGTCCAGGCTGGCACTTGTCACCCTGGGTGCAAACATGCTGCTTTCAGGTCCACTTATCTCCTTGCAGTTGACCTGAGGCATCTCACCAGCCTCTGTGAGGTGCTCCTGCAGAGAAACCCTCTGCTTCTGCATACCCCACAGACGCAGTGACAGAGGCTCCCTTTGGGCCCTCATTGTCACACAGATGGCACATTTTTTTAAAGTCACAAGTGACTGATGATACTTAACTGTCATATGAGGACATGCAGAGAGACATGGCCACAAGGCCTACTGTGACACTTTTTAGAGGTTCTGTCCCATCAGTAGCAGACAGTGGCCACGGTGTGCACTGAAGTGGGAGCCCCATGGCCAACTCGTGGACTAGGACTTTGGCATGCAGTCAAGCGCATCACCATGAAGAAATGGAGTCACTGTTTGTGACTCAAAGGACAGCTAAAGCTGAGCTAAAGTAGCTCCTCAGGGAAAGACAAGTCTAAATGGTCTCTGGTTCTGCCAAAGATGGACAGTATGTACCGAAGGACTCTTTGACTGATTTGAAAAAAAGTATAGGCCTTTCCTGAGCAGGGTTATTTCTACCATGACTTTAATGGTTTCACATCTAGTGATGTTAATGAAAAAGTTATTTAGAAAATCCTCAAGCACTTTTACCTTTATGCAGTTTTCCCCCCTACCCCACTGTCCTCACACTTAAAACAGCAAAAACACTCTTGCTCAAGCTTTCCAGAAACATTTTCACCTTTGAGCAGAGACTAAGCACATAACTTCTCAACCCAGAAAAACAGAAGTTTCAGGCTGTTCTGAGTAACAGAGGAGGAAAGCCCAGGGGACTAAAATGGAAAGTGTTGTACAACAGAAATGAGAGTCTGCTGCTTTTCACAGTATACCTAACTCTTACTTGATTTTCATTACTTTTTCTAACAAATTGAAGCTACCTAAGGATACAGACAATGATAGCAACTAACCTTTAAAAAGGGTTAGCGCCAAGAAAATACACAGGTATCACATGTACACCTTGTAACTCCTCACTTTTAGGCACATGACTTCCAGAACCATTTCCAGATCTTAAATATTACATCCAGGAATATAGTTTTAGGTATTCAAGAAATGTTAAGCTCATAAACAAGCCTTCTGCAGACTTTTGGAGCCTCACAAGTTGATTGGCATCTGATACATTTTTAGGAGCCATATTTTGGATTCAGACACTCAGATTTCTCTATTTCTATTGTCTCTCTTTGGGAATGGAAACAAACCTATTCAATTCATTTAAACAGATTTTCTTTCTTGCAGTTGGCATGTTCTGGGGTCTGTAGTTCTAGATATCTTCAATTTTCTAACCTGGCTTTTTCTTTGTTGACTACTAAAGAAGCTGATTAGATCAGATGATGTAACTCTAAGATATCTGAGATGTTTAAAATGGCTATGGAAGCCTTCACCTTTAATGTTTTATGACATGCTGGTAATTTGAGAAGTTCTCAGCATGCACATTGTTTACTGGTATCTTGCCACTTTGTAACTTGGATCAGTGAGGACGCATCTACATTAGGTAACTCTATTTGACATTAGTCCATTATCCTAGGCTTGCCATCATGGTGCCCCTGTATTTAAATATTCTTTTGTTTTATCTTCAGGTTAATGACATCTCTTGAGAAAAATCCTAATCTGGATTTCTTCCAGAGTATGTATTTTTTAATCTACTGCACTCAATACAATTGATGCAAATCAGTGTGCAGCAAATGATCTTTCACAAAGGGTGAACAGAAACCTGAGAGAATTGGACACCTATTCCTGTCCCATGGGATTTGTATCTTATAATAACATATTTATAAATTACATGCTGATGTTTTTTAACATTGCCAATTTTTGCAGGCCCAGTCTAAAGACATGTTTTGATATCAATGGATATTGCAGATATTTTAGTTCATCAAAGGCTTTTATAGAATCATAGAATGGTTAGAGACAGTAGGGACCTTAAAGATCATTGAGTTCCAACCTCTCTGCCATGGGCAGGAATACCTCCCACTAGACCTCAAATGGCTCAAAGCCCTATCCAGCCTGGCCTTAAACACTTTCAGGGATGGGGCAGCCACAACATCTATGGGCAACCTGTTCCAGTGCCTCACCATCCTAACAGGAAAGAATGTCTTCCTAATATTTAATCTAAATCTCCTCTTTTCCACTTTAAAACTGCTACCCTTTGTCCTATCACTAGACCCCCTGACAAAGAGCCTCTCTCCAGCTCTCCTGCAGGCTCCTTTCAGATACTGAAAGGCTGCTATAAATCCTCCATGGAGCCTTCTCTTCTCCAGGCTGAACAGCCCTACCTCTCTCAGTCTGTCTTCATAGGAGAGGCGTTCCATCCCTCTGATCCTCTTTGTGGCCCTCTTCTGGACCCATTCCAACAGGTCCATGTCCCTTCTATGTTGAGGACTCCAGAACTGGACACAATACTCCAGGTGGTGTCCCACAAGCGCAGAGTAGAGGGGGAGAATCCCCTCCCGCGACCTGCTGGTCACACTTCTTTTGATGCATGAAGACTTTTATCCTTTCTTCTTTAGCTGCAAGTCAGAATGCATTTCCATATTACATTTTCTCCACTGGCAAAATTGATCTAGACAGTTCTCTTCCTTCCCTATGCCACTTGTTCCTGCTGCCACATCAATCTTCTGCTATGTTTTTTGTGCAAATGCAGCCATCTGTGGGGCAACACTGTAAGACAGATCAGTAAAATCAGAGGTGCTAAAAATAAACTCTCCAGAAAAAAAAAAAAAAATAAAAAATTGGCAAGATAGTTCAGCTGGAAAATGTAGGAGTGTGGTGAATCCCCAAACAAAGGGCGTTTTTCAGAACAAGATGAAAGAAAGGTCAGGGACACAAATGTGTGTGTCAAAAGGGGAAAGGCTGAAGATGCCTCATTTCCCCTAAAAAGGATGGACTGGAGACCAGATGATGGCAGAGGCTTCAGGAAATACAAAATTATCTATAGAAAAGGGTATGGCTTTGCCAATTTCATGTTGAAGGTGATGGTTGGAATTTCAGATAAAGATTTCCAAGAGAGACTGAGATCTGGGATCAGAGAGATGGAAACATTTACCCATCATATTTCATACTCTTCCAACATAAGTTTAAGGAATAGACCATAATAACATGAAATTCTGGCCCAAGGAAGTGGATTTTACAGCACCCTTTCACATGAGATAGCAATGTTGCATATTTAAATAACAAAACTATACTGAGGCTAGCAGTCCATACAAGCATAGATGACGAGAAGGCTATACCAAATTAAGACGAGGTTGTCCATATCATACCTTTTCTCCATTCCCTCCTTACCCTTTCTCCATTTCCTCCTGCTGAGAGAAGCACCTTTTTTTCCTTGGTCCTGTTTGCTCACCTCTCTTCATGCTGATACGATTTTCCCCCTTCCACATTTGCCAGCGTGTTGCGTGTGCTTAGAATGCACCAGATGCTTTGCTCGGAGGGCAGTATTTTTGTATTCTGATATAATACTTTGTGCTTTCCTGCCAGGAGCTGAATTGAATGTTTCAAACCTAGATGTAGATGTTGTCCAGAAAGTGTTTTGGAAAGACAAGCTTGTTTGCTTTCATAAATCTTGTATGCTTCACAAAATGCAGTGTGCATGAGGTATTTCCTCTTTGTTAAAGGGTTTGGGCAGCTCCTACTTTTCCTTAATACCTCTTTGTCATCCTGTTCTATAATAATAAGCAAGGAAGCAAACAAACATATCTTCCCAATATATCAAAACAAAGCACTGTCAGTTTCTGTTTATAGTCTGTGCAGAAAAGATTCTCTCTCCTCTCTGTGATTTCTGTATTTTGTTAATTGACTATTTTGAATGTTTCTGGTGAAAAGCACCTACTTGGCTCAGGGTCTCTGCAGCAGAGCTCTCAGGAGGGTAGCTGGCTAGAGGTTTGCTTTGTCCTTCATCAGCTTCAAGGAGAAACCATCTGACCACCACAGTGACCACTCAATCTCTGTCTGGTTTACAGACAATCTCCCAGTGCAGAATTTTAAAACACCTGGGTTCCATTCCCCTCTGGTTCTCTGGCATTAGCCAAGAGACTTCAGAATACTTGTACTGATTTGCCAAATCCCTCTGGACATTTAGAACATAATACATCACTGCATTGCTTTGCATTTCTTGTTGCTGCTTTTTGTTTTATTGGCGGTTGCACATCTGAGTTGGCAAAACTGTTTACTGTCTCTCTTCCAGGCAAAATTTGTTCACCTACCCTTTAATGCTATTCTATACACTAGTCTGTCTGCTCCCCTCTTCATTTTCTTTCTCTTATTCATCTCTGCTATGCTGTCCCTTTTTCTCCCCTCATTTTATGAACTTCGGTTCTCCAATTCCTTTTCTCTGTACTGAATCTCACCAGAAAGTGGCCAAGATGTGACATTTTCCCGAGTATCTTGTCCAGCTGACTACAATGGCACTATTTACATTCCTTAATCAACATGTACGCGTTTGCAGTGCTAGAGCCCAAGTAACTCACCTAGCTACGGGCTTTTACAAGCAAAGAAGGAACTGCCGTGGTTTGTACACAGCAAACCAAAGTTCCAGCATAATCTCATTGCTGTTACCCTCATTTTCCACTTCCCCTCCCTGTTTGTTGTAATTGCCTATTCTTGTCATTTCAGACTAAGTATCTCACCATGGAATGACTTGTATTCACTCTTAATTTGATGTAGTGGAAGTACTCCTATTGACTTAAACGGAACTATGCACATAAATAAAGGTAAATCTATGTGCAAGCCTTTAACAGACCCTACATCGCAAATCCTGCGGGAAAAGCACAGTAAATTTTACTATATTTGCACACATTAAATGCAAGCTGGGTAATTGGTAACTTTTTCCGCTTCATGGAAGTATCACTCATCATGTGTAAACACAGGATAAACTCCACTTCCAGAGAATTCAGAGATGACATAAGACAGTACAAATGATTAAGTAAAGAAGAAAAAAAAAAAAGCACACAATTTAAACCCAATGTAATATTAATGTGAGCAAATAATTCTTAACATATGCCAGAGGACAGGTGCGAGGGATTCAGAGTTGGTCCAGAATCATAGAATCTTCATGGTTGAAAGGGACCTCTGAGATCATCGAGTCCAATCATACACACACACACACACAAAAGACAACCAGAGAAGTTGTAGATGCCCCATCCCTGGGAGTGTTCAAGGCCAGGCTGGATGGGGCTTTGAGCAACCTGCTCCAGTGGGAGGTGTCCCTGCCCATGGCAGGGGGTTTGGAACCTGATGATCTTTAAGGTCCCTTCCAACTCTGACCATTCTATGATTCTACGGAAAACACCAACCCAAAAAAACCCACCACACACACCCCACAAAAAAACCGAACCCCACAAAACAAATCGCCCAACCCAACAATCTCGGCCACTAGAGCATACCCTGAAGTGCCACATCTACACATTTCTTAAATACCTCCAGGGATGGTGACTCCACCACCTCCCTGGGCAGGCCGTTCCAGTGCCTGACCACCCTCTCACTGAAGTAGTTCTTCCTCATATCTAACCCAAACCTCCCCTGCCGCAACTTCAGACCATTTCCTCTGGTCCTGTCACTTGGGAGAAGAGGCCAGCACTCTCCTTTCAGGTAGCTGTAGAGGGTGATGAGGTCAGCCTCCTCCAGACTAGAGCTGCCCAGTTCCCTCAGCCTCTCCTCATATGACCTATTCTCCAGACCTCTCAGAAGGGGAGACGAGGAGCAGCGGGGCGGGCTGCGGGAGAGGGCAGCGGCCGGGGGAACTTCTGTCCGTGCAGAGGGGATCCCGTGAAAGGCGGGGACAAGGTCGGTGGCGAAGGGAGCCGGAGCAGCGGGAGTCGGGGCCGGCCGCGGTTAGCCACGGAGAGCGGGGAAAAGCCGGGAGCTTCCCGGCAAGGTCTGAGCCATCGGGTCCCTCCCGAACGGCACGACGGTCGGCGAGACGCAGAACCGCCTTTTTTGGAGGGCACGAAATGGGGGCTTCGCTGCGCTTCACAGCACGGATCAGGGCGAACGAAGGAGTCCCCGGCGGCGTGACCCTACCGCAACGCCTCA
>VXBW01006074.1:1832573-1919935 GCA_013400375.1 Thinocorus orbignyianus | reverse complement strand
GGAACTTGCAGGGCAGGGGCAGAGCGGTGCAGGCAACTTCTGGGCCTTCGGTGCGGTCCGGGGGCAGGGCTGGCACGCCTCCCACTCCAGTGTTTCGCCTTTGCCCCTTAGCCCTTGCTGTCCGCCCGAGGTTGGTGAATCGGGGGAGCGGAGGGGTCTGGGGTGACCCGGGGATATCGCTTCCCGGCTGTGTGGGGACAGCAGCGGTGGTAACCGGCGTCTTGCTGTGGTTTCCTTCCACGGGTCCTTCTGCGGAGTTTTCCGCCTGGCAGTGTGTTATACACACAGCATCTTGGGAGGGTAGGGGGGAAAATGGGTAGCAAACAGTCTGAAAGCCAGCGTGCGTGCCAGGGAGTTGAAGAGGTGTTGGTTGGCAAGGTGTCCTTCTGCCTTTCTCCCTCCTGCTCAGTACTCTCTGATGGAAAGAGATTGGGCTTTGCCAAAGGGGTAGTGGTGGAGTAGAGTTACGGGGATCAGCCAAAGGGGCAGTAGTAGAACACAGTTATTGCTGAACAGAGAAATCAAAATTTGAAGCCTTCCTGCCCTTGTGGTCGCTTATTGGAAATGTGCCTGTGTTTCCCTATGAGGAGCACAACAAATCTTCTTTCTGTTAAAATACTGTAGTTGGCATTCGTACTGGTTAGTACTTTATCTCAATTGTCATCAAGGACAGCATTATTTTTAAAAAGCAAAAGGCAGTGTGGAAAATGGGGCTTGCAGGATTTAATTCTGAGGACAAAACTAACTATAAATTCATTTTTAAAAATTCAGATTTTTTCCTTTGAAGTTTTTTTTTGTTTTAAATAATTCCCCCTTTTTTTTTGTCAGCAGAGAACTGTATTTCAGTGTCTAGTGAAATGTTTTTTACCAAGTTAATTGGAAAAAGAAGGTTTTCAGTTTAATATTCAGGTCAAACTGAAGTATAAATTCTGACTTGCTCAGCTAACAATCCATTTTCATGCTTAGAAACGGTGACTGTGTAACATTACTTAACATTGTCCAAAATGTTACCATTATTTAACTGTAAACATTTAAATGCTATTACTTAAATCTTTCAGAAAGCTGATTAAGCACTTTTTTTTAAATTGCATGTGAACAAGGCATATTTGGTCCAGAAAGTGAAAATGAGAGTTTCACTTTTGCCTAATGGCAAAATGCTTCTCTTTAAAAACTGGTCAGCAAAAGGCTTACATATGTGTAATTCTTCTTTATGTGTATTTCTTGGAATATGCCAGAGTTTCAACTATGCTTTATACAATTCAGCATTTATAAAATGCTGAATTCTAGCTGTTATGTTTATGTTGTCAGCTGTTTTTGAGTTTGTAGATATCAGATCATCATTTCTAAAAGAGGGAGTTAAAATGTGTGTAGTTTTCTTCTCTCCCCTTTCTCTTAAATCTACCAGACAAATGATGCATTTCTTATATAGAGCAATTATCAGATTTTGATTAATTATGTTAGCTGAGGCTTAGAAGGAAGGAAGATGCTTGACAGATGTATTTGTTTAGTGTGTACAAATTCAGGGATGTCTATTAGTAAATGCATCCTTTAAACCCCTGTAGCTGTGGGATTCCCAGTTATTGTTAATATATGCATTAGGAAAACTTGTTTCATGTTCATATTATCAACCTGTGAAAGAACACAAGCCCTTGAATTCTTCTACCAGTTGGGTGCAGCCTTTTGTGATGGAAAATGTATATACTTTTTTCTTTTCCTACTACTAATTACCGGCATTTAGCTACTGTTCACCATGACAGAAACTTTCTTCTTAACTGGTCCACTTTGGGTTTTTTTTCCTGTTTGCCTTGGGCCTTTATGGTCCTAACTTAGGCTTACTAAAGTATTGCTTGTTAAGATTTCCCACCTGCACCCCTGCTTTCCCAGCAAACAAAGTAGGATGCCTAAATCTTTTCACAGGACTTCTGATTCCTAGTTTGGAAGTGCTAAGGAAGATCTTTGAACTCTGAAGTACAGCTATACTACTCTGTGCCACTGTCCTGATGGTCTTAAGCCAAGCTCGTGGTCTCCATTATAGAGTCAGTTTATTCTTGCCCATGGTCAGGCATCCATATTTAGCTTTGTGATTTGTGTTCAACCTCATAGAATAAATTTTAATACCTGACTAGCGTGAGTTGACAGATACGTGTTTTAGGCTCTACCCTTCTTGCTGTGATTTCTAGTTTGTAGCTTAATTGCAGGTCAGCCTTATTCTTTCTTAGGGTCAGTGAATGCTCTTTGAAGGACTAATAAAATTATTCATTCTAACACTAGCTTGTACATAATGAAGTTGATTTCAGATTTTTCTGGTTTTGCTTCTGTCTTGGCTCTTAAGTTTCCATTGTCCTTTCTATGTTAATGAATGGAAGCTGAATGTATTGGTGTACGTAACACACCTTCAAGATACTGAGAATGGTATTGGGTCTTATATTGCTAAAAGCATCTGAATTGTACCTGGAGGTGGACTTCCACCAAGAAGGTAAAAAATTATGTTGAGTCTTAGAGGACTGGTTGCTTTTAGTAGTGTTACAGTGTATGATTTCCTTTTTGTCTCCTCTCGGAATAATATGGAAGATACTGTCTCGTTATCTAGAAAGCAGTTGGTTTTTTGAAAAAAAAGTTGCCTTTTTTTCATAGGAGGAGACTTCCTTTTATTTCTTATTCTCAGAAATGGAAATTTTATCCATGATTTAGTCTAAAGTTAGTTCATTTCTAGTAGATTTTTAAATCCTCAGTGAAATAATCTTTTAGGAAAAATTGAGACCCTTTTGTGTTGTATATAGATTAGATTTCAGATATTGTGTGTTCTGCTTTAACTCAGGGACAGAATAAAAGTCCAGGTAAAGAACTGTGCCTTTGAACTAAAGAGTAGAGAATTCAGAGTTGAATTTCAATCCTCCTTCTTAAGTATTCACTTGAAGGTTACTTCAGAAGATTTCTTCAGACACTCTTTTTTTTTAAAAAAAAAAAATATTTTATTTCTTGGTGCTTATTGGTAAGTCGTCATATAAGTAGGTATTTAGCCTATTGCTGATAGCTATGGATTGACAGATTAATTCCAAACTTCTGTAAACTGTGTACCTCATTAGCCCAAATTTTTGTGTAAGGTTATTTTTCAGTTGATGAGAAGAGAGTTTGCCGAAGAGACTTTGCTCACCTGAGTCATAAGGCCACTTAGTCTTCTTTCTTCAGTGATCTCTGGTTGTTCCACGGAAACTTGTAGCACTTCTCAGGCACTGCCAAACAGTGGTTTACCTTGGTTTCGTTTGCTTGTTCTTCTTTGGCACGAGTTGCTTGTTTTTTCTTTTTTCCTCTTAATGCAGGTACTGGTTCAAGGATACAAAACAAAGCAGTGGGTATCTAAAGAGAACTGTAAATGTCATCTCAGACTAGAATACTACAGGCCTCTACTAGAAGTTTTTTGCCCTGTTGTGAGCATGGCTTACACCAGCTTTAGAACATTGTTTGAGTTCTTCAAAGACAGAATTCAGAGAAGGAAGAAAAGCCCCATAGCTGAGTTATGTGATGTCATTTGTGTTACTATCCTTAGGTCTTTCCTCATTAAGGTAAGCGAGGAAGGTCTTGACTGTCTTGTTTTGCTTTGCTTTCATGAGAGTTGTGGCATACTTCTATGAAGAATTAACCTTACCTTGAGGCTTATCCATGAAATAAGAAAACATAAGAGTGCTTCCATTACTTTTTTTTTTCTTCAGTGAGAAGATTACTGTAGGCTTTGCAACTCTTAATCTGTAGCTTGAAGTCACTCACCTGCTGAGTGACTATTAGTATATTGTTGGACAGGTAGCCAGCACACTGCAACTGTAATTGTCACTTATAAGATGAGAATAATTGTGGAATTTCTTTTTTTTTTTTTTCCAGAAGGGTGCAATTCCAACAAGTTCACTTCACATCTAGATATGTTACACCAGTCTGGAAAGCTGATAAAAGAGTTGCTTTAATCCAAAGCAATTTAGCAAAGAGACCTAAAGAAATGAGCTTAAATAAAAGTTACATATACACAGGTGTTTCCTCATGCGTTAAAACTTCCTCTCTCTAGAGGCCAGCATATCCCCTAATGATGTCTTCTGCAAGATGCCCTTCAAATGCCTTGCTGAAATAAGTGTTTGTACCAATTCAGTTTGGTATAACCACTTGGTTTTGCTTCCGAAGTAGAGCATGGCTGTCTTAATGCAAGTATCCTGTTATTGTTCAGCACAAACTGTCATTGTGGGACTATGTCAGTTCTGTTCTGTTTCCTTTTATAGTTGAGACAAATTACTGTTAAACAAACATTTTTTCCATAGGTCCTCTAGCTGCTCCCATAAGGCAGATTAGAGCTCTCATTCTAAATTGGAGGCCCTGTCTGTCCCCTTCAATTGTTCCATTTAGTGAATGAAGAATGCTTCAGTGAGAGGACTAACTCTGAGGAAACAGTCTGCAGAATCATGTTGCTTTGTTCTCATTGTGTTTCACTGATGCTGCATATCCTTAATAAATACAAACATAGGTTTTAAGTTTCTCACTTAATGATCAGATTTTTCACATGAAATGAAACTCTGCAAGCCACATCAAATTAATGAAGTTCTATTTTTATCCAAAAATTTTAATCCATAAGACAGTTCCAGCTACACTGTTTAGTTCACTGTGTAAGACTTCTGGTGAGACAAATTTACCTCGTGTGTTTTCAAGAAAAGGTTTGTAGGGCGTTCAAAACGTTCCTGCACCTCGGGGAATCCTACTGAATAGTGGAGGTTCAGGTGGGACTGAAGATTTTAGTTGAGGCATGGGGATTTCCAGTGCTACCTGGCTAGCAGTTTGGATATGATGACAGCACTACCATTGCTGTGGTTTTGGTTTTATTTATATAAAATAGCCTTGTCAACTGACTGCTCTTGAGCAAGTTAACAGTTTGTCTTGGCACCATAATGGCTGTGTTCCAGAGGAAAAGACTATTGGTGATGCCATGCCTAAATGCATCCATTTCCTCTGCTGAAAGTACGTGGTGCACAGAACTTACAATATATTTCAGTGATACTGGAAAAGGAGAGGGATGTTTTGTTAGAACTTCTGCTGTATCGACATTTAGAACTCAATCTCTGGAAGAAACATTTACACCTTTTTTCAGGAAATAAAGCTCTTATTCTAAATTAGATAGTTGATGAATGCTTTGGACTTTTTATGGCCTGAAAATTGGGGGCCATATGCTTAACCCGTATTCAGTGCTGCAGCTCTTCCTTCCAGGTGTAATTGTACCTTGACAGTGAATGTTTTTTTAAGCATTAATGGAACATTTGCACGGGGACTGTATATAAAGTGAAGATACTGACAAGGGAGTAGTTGTTGCAACATACTGTTTAGCTTTTCTCCTTCGTATCAAAATGTTTTATATAGGGAGCACCCAATTGCCCCTCAGTCATCTAATAGTGGAAGAACATTGGGATGGGAATAAGTAGTGGCTGCAGTGAGACCACTCAGCTGGCAAAGGTGAAACCTGCTGAGAAACTTTTCCTTCTAGTCAGCGGTTGGGAAGTATCTTACTTTGTGTCTGCCTTTCATTTGTCCATAATAAGCAATCTAATATGGTAATCAGTGCAAAGAAATGTGGCTGCAAAATGATATGTGTTCAAGGTTAAAGACTTTTTTTGGAATGTGCACTGGAAAAATAATTTTTATGAAAGATTTCTCCACTGTGTATCCTGATGGAAGAGCTCTGTGTTCCTCTATCTTAAGTAGAGTATAAACAGAATAAAGCCTTTAAAATTACTCCTTTTTTGCTGAACTGCAGACCTTGCTTCAGCTTCCCAAGAAGAGTGGTTACCTTCTCAGTTTCATTTTACCTGTAAAGCTGCATCTGATACTTTTTGTTTGACTTTGCATTTTCAAAAAAAGGACCCAAGCTTTTCTTTACATGACACTGCTAAAAATATATCTTGGGAGACCAGGAGCCCTTTTACTCAGGGTCAGAGATGGAGGTATCAAACTTCTAGGCCCTTTTTAAGCAAAGGGATATTTAGTGCTTTATAGCCTATGAAGCCAGACCATTGCTTTCCTTACATGTAAGATTGTGCAGTCAGTGCAAGTATGTCTGTGGGACAATGTAGAGAAGAAATCTGCAAAGCTATTGTGCTTGCTGTTTATTTTAGTTTCACAAGACTGGTTTTAAACCATCTCCATTTGGACAGAGGGATTTTTTTGTAGCTAGTGACCAAAAATACTTAATACTTTCCTCCTAGAGTTCCTACCTGACTAGTTGCTTTTCCGCCCTTTCTTTCTTCTTCCTCCTGTTCCTNTTTTTTTTTTTTTTCATTTATGTAGCATTATGCTTTTGTTCACTTTGTGGTAGTGGTGCATAGCTGCATAAAAGCAGGCTTTGCCTTCTGTGACCTGACACCAGGCAGAAATTCAGCCAGGGTAAGAATAGAATAGGGGCCTGTAAGCTCAGCACTGAGTCCTGACTCTTTCCATTATTAACAATTAAAGATGATTCCAAGTTGAATTAGGTAATGGATTAACTAACTAATGAAAGAGAACAAGGATAAACAAAGAGAAAGATCTTGCCTTGCAAGAATTCAGATTATTAGGATTATATGATGCCTGTCTGCCTGGGAAAGGATGAACAAGCTCCCCTGAGTTCATTGTCCACTTAGTTAGTAGATAAGGTACAGGATGTGATGGATAAACTTATCTTTTGCTGTTGAATTGACCTTCGTGAAGAGATGTTGTTTACTGAGGGATAGGTTAAGAGAAAGAAGCATCCTGTTTAGTCCTGCCCAGCAGTGTTTCAGCTTTTTCTCTATAGCAGTAAGCAATGAAAACAGTTTCTTCCCACCTCCTACACCCTGCCCTAATCAACATAATATCGTGGCTGGATCTAGACAAGGAGGAGTTGTTTGAGTAAGGTATGAAGACAGTGACAGGGTTCTGTTTTCATTGTAGCTTTTTTCTGTTTTGTTTCTGAGGTTCTGCTGGATTTTTCGGGGGTTGTACAATCACATCCTTTTTGTTATCTCAAAGGTCATACAATGTTACCTTTCTGTTTTCAGAGTAGCAAATAGTTTCTAAGTCACAGTTTCAATGTAAATCATCTCCCGCAAGATCCTTCTCCCTCTATGCCTTTTAAGGCCATTATGCAGAAAACCGTGTGTGCCCAATTAATGGAAAGCCACAGCATGCAGCGCTTGTGGTATGGATTCTCTTGAACCTTTTGTAAATTTGCTTTTGTTCATCTCTGGTGGTTAAAAGTAACAATAATAAAGAATATGTATTTTGATATGGTTGATGTTCCTCCTGAAATGCATGAAAACACACCTCGAAGGGTAGGCAGAAGAATAGTTTTATTCTGCTAAAAGTCATTCACTTAAAAGGACATATTAGAACTCTGAAAGGAGGGAGCTTCCAGTTGGCAGAACAGTGAGTTAAAAATACAACACTTTATAGGAAGCCTTAGTAGATTGATACTTTTATCTATAGACAAGCAATGTAGGTACTGGCCATCTCTGTAAAATGTAGTCCTTTTGAAGTCAGAACTACTCACCTTTAAAGTTCAGTGCTCTGAAATGTGTGCTTTGTTTGTATGGTATTACTGTAGAGTAGTAACTGAACATGGGTGGTTCTACAATATTTGGTGGTGAAGATAAAACCTTGCTGAGTAAGTATTGTCTAACTCAGTATGTACTGGCAGTGACTTTCTCTAATCAGCATTCTGCAAAATGGTGCATTTTATAGGTGGAGAATGGCTCAAGTTTTAATAGTGTGTAGATTGCAAAACATCTGTCTTTTTGTTGAAAGTCAAGGCAAATGCCTTCACGATGCTGGTAGGTTTCGGGTGGGTTTTTTGCATTTTTTTTCTTTTTTGTTTTCCAGAAACAGTAATAATGAGCGCACTAGAAATCCTAGAATCAGGCAGGAATGGCTTCTGCAGCAATTGGATAACTTATTTGTCCTGGTTTTGTAATGTTGAAGGATTGCGCATGTCAATAAAGTGAAATTGATTCTGCCATTGCATGCAGTTTACTGTCATTTTAAGGTTTCAGGTCAAATTCTCAAATGTTAAGAAATGCCAGAATTAGGGTTGAAAAGGCAACTGTAGTTCTGTCACCTTTTGTGCATACCTTTATTAAATTATAGTCCATAATTATACAGCTGTGGGTTTTTTGAGTCGTTTTTGTTCCCTAGAGAAACATCTGTCAGAATACACTTGCCCTGTTCACTGAGGAGTCCATCTAGCTTAGGCAGCAATAAACCTAGTCTTTAGGGTAATTGTTCCCTTTTAAATAAGTGTGGATATATAATGCAAATAAAGAAGAATGAAAATATTTTCTTCTTGCCTGATAAAGGCATCTGAATCTTGGCAATGTGGTATCAGTGGCATGTCTTGTTTTGTGGAGGTGGGGGTTAGTGTATGTGTACGCAGTTGATTTCTGCGGTTATCTTTGAACATATGATTTGCTGTGTAATATAGTCTGAAACAAATTGACTTCTTGGGTGTCTCACATCAGGCAGCTGAGATTGGTAAATAAATCTATCCTTAATTGTATGTTTTAATATTATATTTGTTAATAGAGATAACCATGCTGTTCCAGTGGGTTGAATATGGTATTTGACTATTGCAGCAATATTAATCTAACATATCATTGCTCTGCAATGACCTCTGAAATCAATTCCCGCTTTCAATGTAGCATTATATGCTTTTGTTTTTGTTTTTTTTTTGTTTTAAGACAGGGACATGATGAGTAAAAACAAATAGAATACTGGTTACTGACCTGATATGTGCAAACCTGGCAAAGATTCTATGGGGAGAAAAGGATAAAAGCTGTGCAATTAAGCCATCATAGTGTATTTCAGCACTCATTTCCAAACTCCAGAGCTTAATTCTGTTTACTCGATTAAGTTATTTCTAATGTAGTTTGTGTGCTGTTTCCTAGCTGTTAAAAATAATAATTGCCATCATATCAGCAGGTTTAGAAGCTACTCAGCAGGCAGACCACTGCTATTTGAGCTAGTGGTATCTAATAATACTCTGTCATGCTTTATAGGGATCAACCCTAGACAGTATGATCCATGTGCTTATGCAGAGGGTTTTATGATGTCTTTGGGCTGTGGAGGATGAGCTCCAGAGGAAGACATGCTTTGACAGTACAAGCTGCTTTTGCTGCTTTTTTATTTGTCATCAGCAATGTACCTTTTACTTTCTGCATAGTTAGCAGTGTTTTATCCAAATCCTCCTATTCACATTTAGTCAGTCATGATTTTTGTTAGGGAGATATCTTAGCCAGTCTGAATTCATACCCTTTTCAATACCTAATCTGATGTCTTTCTCTCCTGTTGCTTTTAGATGCTCCCCCTCTCTCTCTTCCCAGCTCAACTACTCTAGGGTCTTTTTGTGATCTTCACCCTGTGCTTGTTAGCTTGTTTTCCTCTAGTGTTTGTGATCAGCCAGTCAGTTCTCCTGCCTCACTGGGTTTTTTCATGAGAGGTGTTGTCTCTGTTATTTGTGCTAGAGTTTCCAGATTACTTCCCTGAATAACTCCTGTTGGCCTCCTTGCTTTGCAATCTCTTTTCTTTTTGTTTTTCTTCTTTTTCTTAGATTTTTCTCTCTGGCCCTCTCTGATGGAGTCTCTGTTCAGTTGTTCTGTTCCTGTTCTGGTGCAGACTTCAGTTGCCCTTCTGGCAGCCACTTCCACTGTTGTAAGCATTACAGCATGGTGAGACTTCTGGAGGGCATGGAGTCCACCCCTGCTCAAAGCAGGGCTACTACTCCTAGGTTAGGTTGCTCAGTGCCACGTCTAGGCAAGTTCAGTCTATATCTGTTCTCATTTTCACCTACTCTTTCCCCTAAACCCCCTTCTCTCCCTGAGATTAATCCTGTCCCCTACACACTTAGAGATCTTCTGCATTGCTATTTCTTAGTAGTAGGATTTTGGAAAAGATAAGGCAGCTTCCTACTTTTATTTTCTGTTATTTTGACAGGGCATATTGTGAACCTGAAAGTGAAAGGAACATTGTTTGATTCCAGGCTGGATCAAGTTCAGAAGAGATTTTAGCAAATTAACCATTCCATGATTCTGTGTTTTTTTTGAGTTGGAAGGGACCTTAAAGATCATTGAGTTCCAACCCTCCTCCCTTGGACAGGCACACCTCCCGCTAGACCAGGTGGCTCAAAGCCCCACATATGCTCTTTGCTGAAAATAATGTATTCTTCCTCTCCTATTCCCAGAAACTTGCAAGCATGGCTATGTTTATATTGCTGGATGTGTGATAACGTGTACATCCTAGATACACAGGTCAGAATTCAAATTCCAGCCTCAACGTGTGCTAGTGCTAAACCTTTCCAGAGAAAATACTGCAAGTTTTAGATTTGTTTTCTTTTATAAGATAATTTTCTTCATTGAATTGTTGTGGTTTGGGGGGATTTGTGGTTTTTATTTGTTATTGGCTTAAGTAGTTTAGTTGAAATAAGAGTGCTGAAGAAGATATTAGTATATAACTTTTCAGCCCAGTTTGCTTGAGAAGTTTCTGTGCAGATTTGATTTAGGATGTTATAGTGGAAAGTGTTAGGCAATAATAGTATTACTAGCCTTTCTTTTAGCAAGAAATCATTGTCTTTTGAAATAAATGGCTTACTAAACTGTAAAAATGAGGTGAGTCACAATGCATTTAACTTATTACTTTGTTTCTATTTTCTGTAGCTTACTTGTATTTTTCCAATTTGACTTGATCTGACTGTCTGCTTACATTCTCCTCCCCCCGAACATCTGGTGTTTAACCATGAGGTGCTACATCCATCCTTACTTTAAACCTGCTGCTGCCTTTTGTAGGACTGGGTACTCTTTCATGTGCTGCTTGTATCTGGCCTCTGGAGTAAGGGCTGGTAGATGATTGCCTTCATGGAGTTTGTCCCACAAAATAGTGTAGCAAGCTACTTTGGAAGCTTAGCTGCTATCATAAGGACATTTTAAATCATTGCAGTTAGTTTCTAAATTGATAATCTTAAACCTGTTACCACCTCCTATTTATTAATGTCCTCCTGCAGCCATCAATATGATGAAATGTATGCCCTTGCTTCCATTCAGATCTGGAGTGGAGATTTAGCTTAAACCTGCCTTAGAGGCAGTTTAAACAGAGTATCTGACCTCTCTCTGAAGAGAGCAAGGTGACACTTCTGCTGCAGGGTAGGTTAACCCACAACAGAGACAGGATGGACCATTACTTACACTAATTAAAATCTTTTAAGCTAGTTTGTCAGGGGCTTAATCTGTAGAACTCTTAAACTATGTAGTGAAACTTCCTGGACAGAGCCCCTCTGTACCAGAGCCCCTTCTTCTGGATGTTGGGTTGCATTTCTGTTAGTATTCGGCATTTAATATCCAGGGAATATATCTACATCCCTATAGAACTCATCTGCTGTGTTTCTGCCCATATCATGTTGCTTTGTGCATAGTTGTAGGAAATTATATTAAAGTATATAAAAAAGCCCAAACCTGCAAGCTGCCCAGCAGCAGATTATTAAAATATTGTAAATGTATTTTTTCTTGTGGAAATAAATGTTTAGTTATGTATAGCTTAATTAGTCTTAAACAACTCTGGGTGTTACTCTAATTCAAGTGATACTTCTTATTTTATAAATCAGTTAAGTTTGAACTAAAACTAAGGGCACATTGAAAACAAATGACATAGTATTTTATGGAATTCTGCATCTAGCTTAAAGATGTTTGTATTTTGTTTTGTGGTTTTTTTAACTGTCATGTCCCTAGGTATTTTACCAGTTAATTATAGTGATGTTGAGATTTTTTTCTTCATATACTTAAAACTTGAAGTGACATTGGTGTTTTCCTGGCACTGTGATCACTTAATTCTGTGCGAAGGGCCATAAAGCAGTGCTTGCTAGTACTGTGGAATAACTCACTGTGGTTGCTTTCCTTTTGTAAAGTAGTAAGATAAATATTTAAGCGTATGTTCTAGTAAGTAACTTAAGAAAAAGTGTGAAAGATCACTGGGCTGACATAAAGTTCCTTTTTAAGAGTCTGAAATAGCTTGTCAATGAAACTATACACCTGCTTCCTCTAATGTATTTGTGTAACTATTTTCTTTGGAACTGTAGGAGGAAATAAGTGGTTTCAAATAAACAGTGAAGCTCCTGACTTCAAAGAACTTCCTTCAAAAGTGAAATAACTTCACTTTCCTCTCTCAAATGAATAAAATACAAACATACCTTGCCTTGTTACATTTTCTTATCCATGTGTATAAATCTACAGAGACTTTCATCTTGGGTCATCTATAGGAAAAGAATTATTAGTATAGAACACCTTGAATTAGGTTACAATAGGAATGTGGTTTAGCGGTGGACTTGGTAGCATTTGGTTAATGGTTGCACATGATAAATTTAAGGGTATTTTCCTACCTAAATGATTCTATGATTCTGTGAATTAGTGTTGGAAAAGGCTTACTGGATTTATTCTCATCTGTTGCATGTCATTATTACAGTGATGTAAAAAAAAAAAAAAAGAGTTCCCCTTGGAGATGAGCTCCCTGGATGAGAAGAGGCAATACAGCTAAATTTTTCTGCAGTGATGCTGCAGGGCAGTGTCTTTTCTTCTTCAATGACTGCTTACCTAGAGTATCCCAAAAATAGACTAGATAGCATCTGTTCTCATGCTCTGCTTAACCAGGACATTACTTAAGGAATATAATTAAAATATAATAGTTTTCACTGGCAAAGACTGCTTAATTAGGATGTCTGCAGATATCTGATCTTCAAATAAGCATATATACACATAGATCAAATGTTCAAAAGTGTTTGGCACCCATTTGTTTTCATTGTTCTTATAACTACAGTACTGAATGCTCCTGAAATTCTGTTTTGTTTAGGTTTAATTTCTTCTGCAAATCTGACCTGTGTGGACTGCTTTCCCCCATCCTCTTAGGATGCTGAGTGTGTGTACTCTTGCTGTGTTTGTTAATGTATGTTTAGTATTTTCAAAAACTTGGTTTGCTTTGGTCTATTAACAAAACTTTTTGTTAAACTGTGCTCCTTTTATATCATGCTCTGTAATACAATGTTTTCAGCAGTCTCCTAGAAATAATGTAATTTCTAAAATTTCTATCAGTTCAGATGTACTTCACAGCGTTTCTTTGGTAGGTTCAGAGAAATATTTTCCAAGTCTGTGATTAGTAGTATATTTTATTCTGATTGAAAAGTCAGACCAGGTGTGAATTACATATGAATACAAATAGGGTGTTTTATATACCAGATGTTCTTCCTAGGTCAATAATTTGTCTGACTTCCTCTTTCTTTTAATCAGGACATATTATTAAATATTATTGCATCAGAATCATCAAATTACTGGGGAAAAAAATCCTTATCACAGCAAGATAAGAAGGTACTTTGTTTCATTGGAATAAAGATACTTTTTAATTAAAAAACATTCTCTTTTTTTTTTTTAAGGAAGCTTTTCTTCACAAGCTTCTTTACTGGTTAGAGTAGATTAGTATGCTTACATTTTAATAAATTACATTGGCTTTTCATCCTGCATTTGGGATTTTGGGAAGGGTTTAGGGTTTTTTTGTTTGGTTTTTTTTTTTTTTTTGGATGAAAGTATTTGTTAGAAAACTGAAATACTAATGGATATTTATATGGCTGTAAGATTTTAACTTCAGGGTTATATGTTTGGTTTAACACGCTTAACAAGCTTGTTCAAGATATGAGGAAGTTTGCATTCCTCACCAAAAATTATATGCTAATACTTTTTTTTTCTAAGGTAGATTTGAATTATTGAAGCATCCAACATCCAAGGCATCAGCCACAAAAATATTCCCTCTTGCCAATTGTTAAAATAATGAGGAAAGAATAAGATACAGAGTAAAAATAATTATTTTGAATAGTTGGGTTGCTTTTACAATATTACATAACTTTTTTCTTTAATTCAGTGATTTTGATAAAAATTTTGTGCTATTTTAGATATCTAAAACGCTGTCCCACATGACATCCCTGTCTCTAAATTGGGGAGACATGGATTTGACTGGTGGACCACTCAGTGGATAAGGAACTGGCTGAATGGCTGCACTCAAAGGCACGATATCCAAGTGGCAAGCAGTGATGAGTGCCATTCCTCAGTGATCAGTACTGACCTAGTGCTATTTAACATATTTGTTGGCAATGTCATGTTGGGATTGAGCACGCCTTCAGCAAGTTTTCCAGTGCCACCACCAAGCTGTGTGGAGCAGTCAATGTGCTGGAGGAAATGGATGCCATCCAGAGGTGGCTTGGTGGGCTTGAGAAGCGGGCCCATGTAAACATCATGAACTTCAACAAGGTCAAGTGCAAGGTCTTGCATGTGGGTAGGGCAACTCCAAGCACAAATACAGATTGGGTGAAGACTGGATTGAGAGTAGCCCTGGGCAGAAGGAATTGGGGTTGATGGTGGATGAGAAGCAAAATGTGAGCCAGCAATGTATGCTCACAGCCCAGGAAGCCAACCGCATTCTGGACCACATTAAAAGAAGCATGGCCAGCAGGTTGAGGGAGGGGATTCTGCCCTTCTACACTGATCTTGTGGGACCCCACCTGGATTACTGTGTCCAGCTCTGGAGCCCCCAGTGTAAGAAGGTTATGGACCTGTGGGAGCAGGAAGGATGGAGCGCCTCTCTTATGAGTAGGGACTGAGAGAGTCAGGGCTGTTCAGCCTGGAGAAAAGAAGGCTCTGGGGAGCATTGCAGTATCTGAAGGGAGCCTATAAGAAAGCTGGGGAGGGACTTTTTACAAGGGCATATAGCGATAGCATGAGGGGTAACAGTTTTAAACTAAAAGAGGGTAGATTTAGGTTAGATGTCAGGAAGAAATTCTTTACTGTGAGGGTGGTGAGGCACTGGAACAGGTTGCCCAGAGAAGCTGTGGATGCCCCAACCTTGCAATGTTCAGGTTGGATGGGGCTTTGAGGGAGGTATCCCTGCCTATGGCCAGGGGATTGGAACTAGATGATCTTTTAAGGTTCTTATGATTCTGTGTAATCAAAGGACAATATGGAAATAGCAGAGAGTTACTTCACCCTGTGCTGTAAAGGAAAATGAAGAAAAGGAATTCACCTCTGAGTCAAAGTGTGGTTCCTGGTTTAATTGTGCATGCCTGGTCAAGTATCTAAGAAATCTTAGTAATGCAAAGAGTATCAGAATATCCTGTATCCTTTTTTTGTTGTTTTTGTAGTTAATATTATGATTGACAGGAGGTCAAATTTCCCCTTTACCTTTAGAAAAAACCAAACAACTGAATTCAAGTCCCTTCTGCAGCCCAGACTTGGTTTTGGACAGAAGTTATGCATTGGGTAAGGGAGACACATTCGTTTGTGACTGCTGCAGGTGGCTAATGAAGACTTTGCAGCCTGGGATTAAATCACTGAAACAGATACCAGTGTCAGCTGAAAGACATTCAGCAAGCTCCAAGGGGATTTTATGGCAAGTTTAGTAATGCCTCACAAATGAGGAAAAACATACGTTGTCAGTTTGCTGTGAAATTTATTATTGAGACAAAAACTATACCTGGTCAGGATGCAGTTTTGTTTGTCTTTTCCCCTGTAGACCAATTTTGGTTATCTGGTAAAAATATTCTATATTTTAGTCCAAAATTGAAATTCAGGTGATTTCTATGGTATCTAGTTGGGGTTATAGCCTATTTCTGTTCTTCTATGTATGCAATTAGACAGCTGTCTATTAAGCCCTTTGTGCTGAGTCAAAATAATCTGGTTTTTCATTGCCACCAGTTTAATTTTTTGTGGTAAGATATTTTCTTGAATAGTTGGCTTCTCTATTTTTTTTTTTTTAATGTGGCTATTTTTCACTCCTCTTAACTAAGACATGGGACAGTCCCAGAGAAACAGTGCTCAAGGATGCTAGGATTTTGCAGTTGCACCAGAAGGTGATTTCAGAACTTGAGGTTAACTGTTGTTGTAGGTTATCTTATTTCTGAATGTTAATTAATGAAAGAAGTCTTGCTGCATTTACATTCCACTATCAATAGTGTATCTGTAAAACGGAGGCCCAGAGTTGTTTGAAATAAAGCCTGTCGTGTGGCAAAACTGGAAAGAAAACGAAGATTTTGCTGCAATTTGGCTCTGATGTTTATTTGGCAACCCTCCTGACTTTTCCTATCTTGGCTGGTGTTCCATCAGTCAGTGCACTTGTATATGGATCACTTAAATTCTACTTTTTCAATAGCCAGCAGAAAATGTGATGCATCAGAAAGCATATCACAGGTCTCTTCCATAGTCCATAATAAAGAAAAAGACCCTTTTTTTTTTTTTCTGAACAATCTATACCTATTCTGGTGTCTATTAAAATTGTGATTATTTTTTTAGATCAACTTGTCTATTGAAGTTCCTGTCACTTTAAAAAGAATGAATCTTATGTAAGACCAAAAAATTTCATGGTGTTTCTTCTCAAGGTTTATTATTTCAGTCTGATTCATTTCCTGTTTTTTTCTGCTAATGCACTGACAAAAGCAGAAACACATATACTTCAACTGTTTGTGAATCTAGAAAATATGTAATTTACTGTATTATAAGTGACTGTGTGTGGCTGTAAATGATACAGAGATTCATACAGTATTTCCCTCTGTCAGTCCCTGGTCATGCACTTGCTTCCCTTGTGAACCCCAGTGCTCCAAGGCTTCACGTCTCTAGGTGGCAATTCTGTTCAGATATAAGAAAGATGAAGATAAGTTAGAGCTTCTCATATCATAACGTGAGAACAAGGAGATAATCAGTGAGATTAGCAGCAAATTAAATACTGACTTTTAAAGGAGTAATTTTTTTGAGCTGTGTTTCATTAGGCTGTTGAACTCATTACCATAGACTTTGTTGGGGATTCACAGTCTTGAGAGAGATTTGGTATTTATATGCATGGCAATATAGGAAGTCCTAGAATACGCTGGCAGGGAGATAAACTTACTTTTTGGATGTGAAAGTAACGTGACAAGTTAAGAGTTCATGTTTAGGGCATGGACCCAATAGATTTCCTTTACTCTCCTCTGCACCGTGGAGTCTTACATGCTCTGGACACATGATCCTGTATTCGTGAAATCCAGTGTAACTGTTCTCATATTCTGCTGAGCTCTGAGGGTAGTTGGGAATATCTATGCTTATTCAAATGACTGTGGTTTTTTCACAGTTAATAAAATCTTGAAATGTATTAAAATGTTACAATTTATGATGTTTGAGTTTAACGTATATCATATAAAGATGAATCTATATTTAAGATGTATCAAATGAGTATGTCTTAGATAAAAGCTGAATCCCGTTCCTTTCAAGCAAATACCTGGGAAAAGGCAAGCACTTCCAACAGGGTATTTTGTAATGGTGATGTAGTTCATGCTGTAATTCACAAATTCATGAATTACGAGACGGTAGGAATTTTGCAGTTTCTTTTACAAAACATAATTAAATGAAGTATTGCTAAAATGATGTTTTAATTAAATTTGGGATTATGGTAGTCTAGTATTTAAATCCTTTTCAAATTTGTATTTCACAACTAACTTCAGTGATAGTGTAGCAGGCGTGGTCTACTGTGCATGTTTCTTGGTTAAGGAAGATTTTTTGAGAAGCAAAAGCAAGATCTTTATTTAAACTCTTTTTATAGTGAGCTTTTCTATGTGTGAATTAAGTTTTACTAGGTGCTTAACTATAGAAAATTTCATCTAAAAGTGTTGACCTTTTTCTGTTACAGTTTATGAAGTTAGTACTGGAGGTGTCATAAAGTTCTTTGAGACCATGTTTGTCTTTTTTTTTTTTTTATTGTTGTGGATTTGCTGTTCCTTCTAGATATGTGGGTCCTTCAAGGATAAGAATTACATTAAATACCTCCTGGCTACCATTCTAGACTGTATTTTGCTGAGCAAAGAAATATTTAAGGGTTGGTTTTTTTTTTCCCAATGATGTCTGTCATATGGAGGATATTGTAGTGTAAAATGACCAGCAGGTAAAGGGGAGAAACATAACCTTTATGTACTGGTGTAGTCTATGGACGTTTGAGAGAGACTATGGGAATACGTGTGATGGAGGAAAAAACATTTTATTTCTACTCCAAACGGTGATGGGATTTATAAATGTTTTTAAGGGTAGCCAGGGCAATGAAAGACTGGACTGGTCTGCTACGTATATTAGAGTACAAGCAAGTGAGTGCAAGTTGTCAAGTGGCTTAATGCTTAGTAGTTCAGATATAGGAGGCTGGCCATTCATGCATTCCCAGGCTAACTGCGAGATAAGACACATTCTCTGTTCTGTGCGTTGTCTGTCTGAGAGTGTGGGAAGTCTATTTACCTCAAGCCCCTATCTGTAAAATAGGACCAATGCATCCTATCTCTCCATGCTTTGTTTTTAGAATTTATGCTATATACAGAAAGACACAATTGCACATATGCTAAGTGTATGATGTAGTGGAAATGGTCTCGGTAGCTATTGACTGTGACCACAATCATCCAGTAAGCAATCAAGAATTCACCTTTTCAGGAGTGTATGGCTATATGTGCATACAATGCCTGGAGCTGACAGTATCTTCTATAAATAAGATTTTTAGTACTTCACATTATGAAACCAGGCATTCAGGTTTTTGATTATATTTAATTCAAAATATAGTTACTCTGGAGCACCTATCTAAGTTGTACCACAAAATATGTTAAAGCAATCAAACAAAAAACTTGTCCTGAGAACAATTTGTGCCACATTTTTCCCCTTTCTTTTCCTTCTCTCAGTAGTTTGTATGCAACAGTGCTGCTGGTGAAGTGAAATTAGTGAATAACCGCTGTTGCATCAGTGTCCCAGTTGTAGGGACTTACCAGTTCTCTGGTAGCTTATCTTTTGCTCCACCCATTTAATATTTCTTCTGTCTTTCTCCTTTTCCTCTCCCCCCTTCTTGTCTCAGCAACACAGACCGCTCTAGGATTGTGGTTCCAGAGCTGAGTCTATAATGGAGGACATTAAGTAGAAAAGAGAGGGATTGTACCCAGACAGGGAAAGCTGTTAAGTTTTAATAACTTGCTAGTTGTTACTGACGCAAACTCTTTACTATTCCATTGAAAAGCTGCAAATGTTGCTGAAGCTGCTGTAACCTCTCTAATGGGGAAGTCTGGGCAGATACAAACTACTCCAGTAATATCAAAATTTAAACAAAGCGGTATCTTTGTGAATGTAGCTGTTATCTTCCCAGTATGGAACAATGTCAGCCTGACCAGTAGTTATTTGAAAAGGCTGCCCTCAGTGTACACTTCAGTTTGAGTTAAAACCTGCTAGTGTAAGTAAATAATGACAGTCTTGTGATGTAAGACAGAACAATTCCTTTTCGAACATAATATTGTGACAGGCCAGTTGACTTGACAGGTTGTTGTTCTAATTTATTTACATTATTCATATTCTCTGCCTGTTTTGATGATAGAATCCTTTTGAATGTGCCTTGGCCTTTCTGCTTTCTCACATGCCATTGCACGGCTCTCAGTTATACAGCTGTGGTGTGATGACTGCAAGGTGATGATTTTCTTTTGCTGGGTGACAACAGTTTTGCTCTTCCAAGGAGGATTCTTCAGTAATACTGGCTACAAGTTTGCTGCAGGGTACTTCTGTAGTTGCACAAAACCATGAGTGAAGAATCATTTATTTGTTCCTTCTGTCCAGTATTTGGTAGCTTTCAATCGGTAGAATGATTTGAGGATGAGTGCTTAACAGTGGGATTGTAAATCAAAAAGGTTAGAAATAAGGACAGGAAGGAAATTTGCAGGAATACCTTCACTGGTAATGGTGATCCTAGTTAAAAGACACGAGCAGGAAAAAGACTTGAGGGGAAAAAAGGAAGGAAAGAGCAGCTAAAAGTACTTAAGGATTGAATTCTGAATAATTTTTCAGTTACAGTTTTTGTAAATAAAATAACTAAATAACTATTAAATCATAAAAATTCCCATTTTAAAATCTTACCTACGTTAAAATGATCTGATTAGAATGTCTCAGTTCTAAACTACGGAATGTTTTTGATATTTTTATATGCCTTCTTTTCCAGGTAAAGCTGTTAAACTTCAAAATCATTGAAAAAGTTAATCCTACAGTGGAAACAGATGTGCAACTGAGTTTTTTGCAGGGGACTCTCATTCCTCAGTGACACTGATTGGACCTGTTTTATTCTCCATTTTGGCACTGTTACAGCATATGATTCATTTGTCTCACGCTAGCTGTAGTGAGGAAACCACACACGTGTTGCAGCGTAACAAGGTTAGAGAAGTACATTTGAAATTGAATGTGGAACATTCAACAAGGCTATTTTTTCATTCTGTAGAAGTTTTGCCCTGCATTATAAAGCAGACTTGGGAAAAAAATTAATCTCTTGCACAGATGTGTTTCACCTTTGCTGTAGGCAGTTCTGTGCTGCCTGAAGAATGGAGCTGGTGATAATACTCCATTCGTGAAACCTTAAATAGTTTTGGAGTTTGTTTAATCTGGCTGTTTCCTCCTCCTTTCCCCCCTGAGAAAACATACCACATTTTTTGAATTTGTTTCAATAGCCAGCGGAAAGGTCTGGGTTGAGACTGGAGCCTGGGGTTTATACCTGGGTAGTGATCCTTACAGCTGAGGGGAAGGAAGCTGTGATAGCTGGACTTCCCAAAGAGCAGCTGGCATAATGTCCAGGTATTTTTTTATTGATCTTGCTTGGGAGATGGCAAATGCAAGTACAGGTTTGTCCAGATTACAGTCCACTGGGCTGGAACAGGATCTCTTAGCAAACTACACTTAACTCCAGGTAATGTTTGATAGTGTCACCAGGTTATCTAGAGGCAGACGTGGCCCTTTGAGTATGAAACTTGAAGCTCTTTGGGTTTATTTTCTGTTTAAATGTCAACATCTCTGGTTTGTCTGGTTTCTCTGTCAGAAGATCGCTTTTCTCCCAGGAGGTGATTTTCATTCAAGAACAGAGTGGTGTTGTCAGTGTCTGTGGAAGCTAAATGTCATTATCCTTGAATGTTCGTGTGCAGGTTTGTAAAAATCTGTGATTTAAATCTGTTTCAGCTACTACTGTTGTCTGCGAGCGTTCTTCTGTCTCATATAGTACTTGCTATGTCAGGCAGAAGCTCTGATGGAATTCTGTGAGGAGTCTTTTATTATAAATGTATGGGGGTAGCTGAGAGTAAGACATAAAGACGGCTCAAGGTCCTTGTGCAGTGAGGTGAGTGCAAGTGTCCTTTTGCATGCAGGCTCGAGTTTGAGGATCTGTGATGTGAGCTGTGATGCTTGTGAACGTGCCTTCGTGTCTGTGTAGCTTGCTGAGAGTGAATGCTAACTTTCCGAGTAAAAGTTTGGAATGTTATTGGTGTTGGATTGGAGCAGAGGTGGCCTGTAGTAGCTGTAAAAAGTGACTGACTAGGGGAGGCTTTTGAGTTAATTTTGAGATCTTTTTAGTATTATTGTTCATTCCCAGACAACCCGCGTGAGGTATTCTGACACAGTCATGGACACTCTGTCTGCAGGCAGTTTCAGGAATCCCTTAGTCTTAAGTGATCTGCAGAGTATACAAACTGTTAGCTTTGGCTCCAGTTTCTGCTTTTAGAATAATTCAAATGACTGTTTCTTACTTGAGGCATCTGCTTTGTTTTTGAAGATGGAAAAGAAGACAAATGCACTGCTGTCTGCCCTTACTCTGTCTGGGTCAGGCTGCCTGGCCCGAAGGGACAAGGTGTGCTGAGGACTTGTGCTGTTTCCCTGGGGAGCACTCTGCCAGCTGGGAGGACACAGACTGTCCCTCTGCCTTGCCTGCTGTCTGGTCACTGCCTCTCTCCCGGCTGCTTTAGCTGACCTCTTCGGCTCTCCCCACTGCTACTTTGTTCTCTTGCTGGCTCTGGTTGACAAAGAGAATTCACCTTAAGCTTGGAAAATGAGCCTCTGCCCGATACAGCCGTAGTCTCAGACTGAAAAATGGAATTTGTCCTCCCCCTCTTCCTGCTCTTGTGCATTTGTGTTCTGATTCAGGGATCCAACCTCTGAGTTACATTAAGTCTCTCCATTGTGCTATGTAACTACTTCCAAAGCGTCTGTTGGCAAGAGAACTTTGACGTCAGCGGTGCTGGGGTGAGGTTTTGCATTGCGCACATCCAGTCGCTCTGCTCGGTGTGGATAACAGCATGCTGGAATTCAGAGTTTGGAGCAGGGTCGGGGGGAATGGGGATCACTGGGAATGGTGTTTGCAGCTTGCTGCTTGGCATATATCTTCTGGGGGTAGAAAATGTACTTGACAAACTATGTGTTGTCCCCTTTGTTTATTACAGACATTTCATTTAGTTTTGTAAATATTTGTGCTCCTCGCTTGCTGGATATTGCTTTTAGCTCTTTAAACTGGGATTACAGTCAACAGTTCTTTGCTGGTGTTCTAAGAGATGTTTTTTCAGAAGCAAACTACATATATTGCTCACGAAATTTTTTCCAGTGTTTACACTATGTTTAGTTAAGCAAAAGAAAAAGAAATTGGTAATCATCTACTGCAATTTGAAATACGTAATGGTTAACTAGCAATTTAGAAAGAAGGCAGGGGCTTAAAGACACAGTGTGAATTCACGATCTGCCAGAGGAAGTAGTATTTTCTTTAATAGATGATTGGCTGTTGTTACTGCTGATTAAACAAATATCTTTGCCTTGGAAATAAATATGAGAGCCTGTATGTTAGATTCAATTTAAGATGCTTGCTTCGTCTAAGATTTATCTGGATGCAAACAGCTCAGGAGAGCTATATTTAAGACCATCAGAGCAGGGCTGTGGGTGTCACTGTGACAGGATTCAAAGTCTAGCTGGAGGACTGCAGCTGATTTAAAAAATAAACAAGAAGCTTTTGTAGTGTTTACAAATTATTTACTCTGCTTTTTTAAAGGAAGAAGCCATCCTGACACTTAAAGACTGTATCTCAAGTTTAGCCTAACAAGTACTCTTGGCCTGAGGCAGCATCCTCGGTACTAATTCATTGTTTCTATGGTCTAGGAACGTTTTAAATCTGACTTAAGATGTTGGGTTTTTTAAAAAGTTTTACTGAACAGGGAATAGTTGAAGGTATATACCAGTATTATTATTTAAAAACTACAAAGCATGGTTTTACCTCAGAACTTGAAATAACACAGGTTTGTTTGGAGACTATAATTAGAAAGTGTTTAGCTGTTCTGCATAACAGAAAATAAGCACAGTAACTTTTCTAGGAATTGCATTATGCTTGCTTCATTTTTTCTTTTGTGCCTGTAATTGTATGAAATGGATGATGTGTCACAGTCTGTTGCACAAAGGGGCTTAACTAATGGTGTTTCCATAATTGTGCAGAAAGAGCTGTTTAAGATGATGCTGCATGGAGGAAAAAAAAGTAACATCCAACAAATTGTGTTTAAACACGTGTTAGAATGTGTGAGTTTGCACGTGTAAATGTGTGGGTGGGTGAGTGGAGGGGGAAAGTGCTAGGGGGGAAAAAGGCTTTGTTAATCCCTCCTCAAAAGCAGGAGGGCAGGCGGTCTGTATTTCACAATTACTCCGTGTTGTGGGGCCTGACAGTGGAGGTGTAACTTGTTAATTTAAAAGTCATGGAGTAAATGAAATAGTCCAAATACATCTTGACCCACACTTACTTTACTCCTTGCTGGCAGTTGTTCCCTGAGTGTATCGCTAAGCTCTGCAGCGGCACTCCTCAGCTCACTGAGGGAAATCACTGTAGGTCCCATGCATTTTTTCCCTGACTTTGTGTTCTGCTGTTAAAATTATTAAGCACAACAGGGAACCTTTCAGGTTTTTTTTTTCCCTGGTGTTTTTTTTTTTTTCCTGTTGTTGTAAAGCATTCTGAAAATCCAGAATGTCACAGCATTGCCAAGGTTTCATCAGCACCGTGTGACCTGCAGTTACCGCCTGATGTGTGCAGGACTGCAGGGCCCCTGGCTGATGCACCGTGGCTTGCAGGGGACTGACAAACTCTCCCATGTTGCTTCGTGTGTGGATGCCATTAGTGAGGCAGTGAGGACTAAGAAAGTTTCACAAGCGTAAGTCTTGAAAGCCATGAGGGGGTCATTTTGCACCAACTTTTCTAGCTGTTTGAAATAGCAGGATTTTTTTTTTTGCATAGAGAAACTCTGTTTAGTCCTCAGTCTGGGTTACAGTTGCACTGCATGGCTGTCGGTGAAAAACGTTTGGAAAAAACTCACATCAGCCTGGCTAAATCTTGCTGTGTGCTGACACAGCATATTTTTTGGCATAGTATATGATGTTGTTGTAGGTGGAATAACTGTGCTAGCACAATAACTTCTCCTGTTGGCATATAATGTATTTCCAGCATAGGTACAGCATTGGTTGTACTTCTAATGACAAATGCTTTCCTTGCTTTATACTTTTTAACTAGTGTTTACACTATCTATAATGCTAGTGGAGTCTGTCTGTAAAGTCTGCTAGATCATTCCCCTTCTCTTGCCTATGTTTAATGGGCTCAATCTTTTCAGCCTGTTTTGTTTTCTGTTTTGATGTTTTTTGGTTTTGTTGTTGGGTTTTTTTTACTTATTTTCAGTGGAACTGGAAGAATCCTTTCCACTAATTCTTTAGCCCAGAGAAGCATCCGTGGGATTGAACTTTTTTTTACCTCATGGTAAAACTGTGGAAACAGTGGAACTGGAAGAATCCTTTCCACTAATTCTTTAGCCCAGAGAAGCATCCGTGGGATTGAACTTTTTTTTACCTCATGTATTCCTAAGAAGAGATCTGTGTGCTTGATGGCTAGTCGGTTTGTCTTTACCTTCCTTTTCAAATGTTCTCCTTTCGTTCTACATTAGGTTCAGCTGTGAGATAAGTTTTGTGGTACTTCTGCCATTTCCTGACGCCAATGGTTTTCTGGAGGCAGTGAGTGTTTCCTGTCTGGAACCTAGAGGCAGTGTTCCTGGCAGGATGGAGTATTTTTGTTTCCCTGGCTAGACCTTCCCCTGTCTTTGTTTTTGTCTCTTTCTCTCTCTTTTCCTTTTTTTTTTTTTTTTATCCTGGTCTGTATTTGAAATTGCAACAGTTTAACTAGAGTTATTATTAAACAAAAAACGGTATTTTTGATGATTTGATGTGCATCCATGCAGGATTTCTCAGTTAACATACTGGGAGAATAAATTTGTAGGCCAGACAGCAGTAGAATTGAACATGTTATACCAGGGTTTGCACTAATCTTGATTTTTTGAGTGAACAGGAGTGGTTAGTTAACGCTGATGTAACTCTTACCTGACCTGAGGGCAGTTTCAGCAGTTACGGCATTAGCCGTAACAGAATTCAGAAAACTCATCGTAGTTCCTGTCTCTGTCCTCGACTTGCTGCTGCTAGAATACATTAGTTTGGATTATTCCCTCAGTCATCCAAGCTTTTCCAAAACTTTTATATTGAATTATATTTACCAAAATTATTAGTTTCTCTATAAACAGATCAAACAAGATCCATGCACGGTGGCTACTCAGTTCTCAAGGGCTGTGATACTGTCAGTTTACAGCGGTTTAGTAAATTGCTGTGAGTTGTCACAGTGGCTTTCAGAAACCATGACCAAGTTCTAACCCCATCCCACGGTAAGGTAACACAGCCTAACTTGATCTCACTGGAAGAATTCAAAACTTAACTTGCTCTCTTAGTTAAGTTTTTAAGTTTTATCCAAAGTATATCTGTGTATCAGTTTTGTTAGTAAAGCTGGTAAAATAACACCAGAGGATTAAAAAGTAATTTATTAGTAGTTTCCAGCTCTTATCTTGAGGCAAAGCTATTTCGAGATAAGTGCACATTTTGTTGTTTTGGTTTTTTTCCTCCCCTGCCCTGAAAACAGAGGTTGTTACACCAGGGAAAAAGCAGAGTTGGAAGATGCTGCCAGTCAGCCGGTCAATATCTTTCCTCAGTGCAAGACAGAAACCCCTGGTTCTTGCTGAATTTAAAAAATCAATAGAAGCGAGGAACTGAGATTTGTTACCTCTTACATATCCCCCCCCAAGCTGCTGTTTCAATGGTATACTGTTAAAATTGTGTGCTCTCTCTGGAACTCCTGCTCATAGTTTCATATCCCTCTACTGCAGTATTTGTCCCACCTTGTATCTTGCTGCATATTATTTGATTTGTTTTTATAGTAGGGCAAACTTTAAAGCCTGCTTGAGAACAAAAACTTGTCAGAATTCAGTATGTAGCCATTCCTGTTTGATTGGGCAAAATTACAGACCTGAAATTGCATCTGCGTATTCTGGAAACTTGCAAGTCTTGGTTATTTTCATTTTGGAGCAGCTTTTCTGCAATGATCTCAGTGTTTAGGAGTGTTGCAATGTTTTCCACTTGCAGGACTGGTGACACTGCAGGAAGCAGAGCTTTCTGATATTGTTTTAGTGGTGCATATATTTACTCCAATGAATTTGTAGTGTAAAGTTTGGAATAAAAAACAGCCACAGGAAATTTTGAGGTACCATTCGGCAGTAGTTTTAAAGAGTAAAACGAATGGTTGGGAATACTTGCTTTCAACTAAAATAAACTAAAAAACTCTGAAAACTTTCTTTGGCATTATTTTGCTATTGCTGTTGCCAGATAACTTACTTTGTTTCATTTATGCTCTTGTTAAGACCATATTGATGAAGTATCAGCATCTGTTCATACTGTATAAGTGTTCTCAGAAGATAAAATCAGTAATTAAGTTCCTTAGTTCTTCTATATTGACTGCTCTTACAAATGATAAGCATTTTAAAAGCAGAATTTACAGTATTATTTCTATTTCAGGGATTGGAAAGATTTTAAGTTTATGGGCATTTCTGTTTGTCTTGGGCAGATCAGTCATTTGTCAATCTGTGAATGGCACATTTGTAGAGGCTAATTTTCTTTTGAGGTGGTAGTCAGAAAAAGGGCTTAGTTTAAATGAAAGTGTTAATACAGTTAGAGTAAAACTTTTTTTTTTTTTGGTGCATGGGCAGCTTGTGCAGTTCTTAATCCCTTGGTGTTGCTTCAACTTTCTAGACCGACAACTAGTCAGATGATGTAGAACATTACTTCAATGTGTATATATATATGAAAATAAGTATCTCTGCAATATCCAGAAATGAAAATACACTATCATTTATGCAAGAAAAAGAATTATACTAGTCTGAGGATTTTAATGATTAAAGGATTAAAATAGTTAAATGTTCTGGTGATGCTTTATTTTCCTTCCTTTTTTTTTCCCCTCAGTGTTTCCAAGACTTTGGTTTCTGCTGGCTGAGTCTGGTGCCCATTTGCTCACAGTAACGCACTGCAGTGTACAGAGGATAAGCTTTAGACACAGCGGGCAAGTACGTGGTTGAACTAAGATGGCTCTGCTCAGTTAGATAAGGGAAAATTGATTCCCTTAGTCTTATTTGCAACAGATGTAGGCCTGGAGATTCACAAATAGAAGGCATCTCTCCACTGAGTTCTTAGCTTTGGTCAACCGTTACAATCAATATACTCAGATTTAGTGCTGCTGGTTTGGAAAATTAACTTCTCTAGAATTTAAGGAGTTTCTGCCTGTTTGCCATTTGTTAGCAAAAGTACAACATGAGCCCTTAAGAGGAGCTCCAACTTATCACATCTGACCTTGCTTAAGAGAGTTCTGATGGAGTCTTTTACCAAACGCTTGAATTGTGGAGGAAAGGATGTTTCTTTTCTAAGCAGTTTTGATTATGGCATGTTCCTTTGGGGTTTGAAGGGATGGTGATATAAAAACAAACAAACAAAACCCTGCCAGACTGAGAGGAGGCACTTTAAGTGCACTTGCTTCTTTGACAAGCGTTATCTGCAAGAGGAACAGTTTTGCTGGAGTTGGCAGTCGGTTGTTTAGGGACTTTCAGAATGAGTTGAGCGGCTTGCGAGACTTCCTTTCCTAATAGCAGCTGTCATGGACACACAATACAGGATGTATTGCACATACATTTCTGAGGAAGAAGCATAACTTTTTTGTTTTTTGTTTTTCTAATAAGCTGTTAAGACTTCTGGCTGTCAGGATTGGTTTGTCACGTGGTACATACCATTGTGAGTTTTAAAATAGAATGTTGTATATCAGTTAACTTTTGGCCGTTCTGCAGTGTATACTCTGCAGACTTCTGTGTTTTTTAAATACCGTCAATCTTTTGATTTTGATGCATGGTCAGCCAGACTGTTTCAGGCTTTGAGCCCAAGCGAGTTCATAGTCTGTTTGCTTCATTGTTTTACAAACAGTATTCCTTTGTTCTGTAAGTGAAAATAGAATATCCAGATAATTGACACAGGACTTTATTCTGATTGCACTTTATTTTTACTTAAACTTGGACATAGTGATAGCGCTATATGTAGATTTTTAATGGATTAAAGTATTTGCCTCAAGTGCATTCTTGTATAATAATGTCTGTGAATATCAGAGGGTTTTTATAATATGATTTAGAATGTGGAATAATAATCTGGACATAAAATTGATTAGAGAAACCATAATGTTTTACTTCAGTGTTTGTTGAAAGATGATTTACAAATAAATAGCAGTCTTGTTCTTGCCTTAGTGAAAATTCTAGTTGAAGTGCAGATTAACAGCTGAAAAGAAGGGCTCGCATGTGATGAGGGAATAGCTCTAACCTTTTATCTGCTTTTGATGTCTAGTCTTTTGTTTAATTTTTACAGGGCATTACACAGTGTCTCTAAACTAATCCTAATTGTTAGAAGACTTTCCTAAAGTAAACTAACTCTCCATTATAGAAATTCCCATACGTTAAAGCAAGTCCTTCTGCTCCTGGAAGATCCCTTGTTCCTCGCTCAGCTCTGGTGTAATGGCCTATGTGCGGTTGAGCTGCTTGTCCCAGGGGGTTTAACTTCCTTTCAGTTTAAGGAGAAGGGCCCTACTCTGTTCTTCTTCTCAGTTCTGTGCTGATATGCGCAGGACCCAGATCTTGTCAGCACCTTCACTGAGCCTGCTGCATGCTTCAGTGTGAAACCGGTAACTCAGTGCTTGGTATGATACTTGCTGGCAGCTCAACTCCCAGTTTTCTGAATTTACATATATTTAAAGAAGGGAAATTATTTCACTGAAGCTGTTATTCTGTTGTTTAAAGGTGTATAAAGTTTGAGACTTGATATGGCAGATGTCTAAAGATTTTTCAAAATTTGTCTTTGCTCAGTTGCGGATTTGGGAGTTCTATTTTTGAATTAATGGCCTCTGTGGCTATTCAGTAGTCTGTCGTAAGCATAAAGAAATGAGAGCCTAATTAACTAAATGATTATCTGATTTTTACTCTGAAAAATATTTACTAGTAGTAGAAGCAACCCTGGTAACTTCCGTAACAAATACTCTTTATGATTTAAGAGAAGCATTTGCAAAGCAGGACAGGAAAGTAAAGATACTTTCGCAGGAAGGTATCTGAAAGAAGAATTACTTTTTGCTTAGATGAATTTTTTAAAATATGGACTACCACACTGGTGCCCTCTTTTTCAAAAGAGAAAAGCCATAATGAAGTAAAACTTACATGAGTATATTTTTAAAGTAGTTGTACACGGCTCAGTTTGAGTTAAATGAATTACAGAAGTCATTTTGACTTCACATTTTTTGCATCCTGACATACTGTAACAAATCACTGTAAATGTTGGATAAGTATCTGTAGGTCTGGGTTCATTTCAAAAGCTTGAGAATTCTAATACAAACTTAACTTTCCTTTATAGAATGATTTTTTTTTTTTCAGTTTAATCCAGTTAGGTGAAACTAAAGGGTTGATGCTTTTATTAGAAACCAATGTTAGGTGTTAAAAAAAAAAGTAAAAAATCCCCCACAAGGTTGATGTAAAGACTCTAAAGATATTTAAATCTTTTTAGATGGAAACATGTTACTAATCTTAATTTTTGTTTTTAAGGAAAAATGCATTGAAGGAGTTTTAAGTACATCCTGCTAATTGTGGCAATTAAGCATTTCACCTATACTGCATTGTGTTACCATTGAAGGATCTTATTTTTTGACTTAGCTCATCTTAAGTTTCTGCCAGAACGTTTGTTGTTTCAACATAATTTCCATTTGTTTACTTCCAGATTTCAAAGTGTTGGTTCTGATTGTACTAAATCATCTGTGATTAAACCAAGTAACTGTCCTAGTGTGCTCTGACACTGTGCATTGACGTAAGTACGGTGGGCTTTTTTAAATGAGATATAGTGCTACAGAGGCACAAAGCTGTAAAAACTGTTAAGCTCTTTCAGACTGTCCCTCACTCTGTTTCAGCAGTGCCAGATTTTTAGTTGAACATGAGGCTTGTTGTAAAGCGAGAAGGAATATATTCTTTTAGAGATCCTCAGGCAAAAGTGTTTGTTTTTTCCCCCCAATTTTAGAAATATTGTGGAATGAATTGATGTTTAAAGAATGCCCATTGAAACAAGGAAGTTAATTGCTTAAAAATCCTGTGCATTGGCATTTCATTTAGTAGCTTAGGCTTTTGTTTGTTTTGTTTTTTGTTTTGTTTTATGGCTTATTCCACTGTTTTTACAGTTCTTACACCGTGGAGTAAATGAAAAGGAAAATGTGGTTTTGGTGTCTACATTAGAAATTTAGAGATACCTCTGTTGAGAATATCATAGCTTAGAAATTCTGGGATGCTGTATTATTGACAGGAGGCTCTTGTTGGAAGAGGGAGACAGAAATGCATTTCGGATCTGTGATGCATTGTTGGTGGATGAACTTAAAGCTCGGGTGTGGGGTTTTTTTGTTACAGCTCTCTTTAAGCTGGATCAGTGAACCTCAGAGTGGCTGCATAGTATAGTTGCTGAGAATTACAGATGTTAGGGAAGGAAGCAGTCAGAAGTTCAGTTTTAATCAAGAAATAGCTTTCAGTATGCTAGCACGAAGTCAGTGCCTGGTTAAATTGCCAGGAGGAGCAAATGCCTAAAATGAAGAGTGTTCATTTGCAACGGAAAGTCTAAATTTTCAATGTAAGCACCGATGACATAAGGGAATGTTTAGGGAGGCTGTAGCTACATCTATGTTTGATGGTTTTTCTCCTTTCCTACACAAATGTTTAAGCCTGTTTTCGTTTGGCAAGTGTGTGTGAAGCTGCTTGTCCTGATGGCAGACTGACTCCTTGGCTGTTCCTGTGCGCTGGGCTGAACGGGGAATGGAAGAGCAGGCAGTGTGTTGAGCTTGTGTCTCTGGTGTGTTTGGAGGACGGTTGGGAGCACAAGGGAGTCAGTCTCCCACAGCAGCTGGCTTATTGAAGTAGGGCTTTATCACTGTTTTCTTGCAAAATCAGTAGGGTTATACTCAGCTGCCTAAGTGCATTTCCTGAAAGCTTTGAAATTGGTATGATGAGACAAGCAAAGATTGTCATGGAGAGCCATACTAGAAGGCACCTTTCACCCCAGTCATCTCTGAGTTGAAAACTTTGCAAGATTATTCTGATTTCCTTTCTCTCCCTGTCCTGTTATATAGTCAGCAATAGCATTTACTTAAAGCAACATGGTCAAAAAGAATCACAGAAGGAACCTAACTGTGTGTTAGGCTTCCCCAGCAAACAGTTTAGGAAGGATTACTGAAGGAACAGATAGCAGTTAAGTAGTGAGCTTTGTGAGTTACATCTGTAAATGTGACTTGTTCTTTTGGAAATCTTTGGATGACAAGGTGTGTTTGTGCTGTGGTAACTGGTGTTTTGTGGTAGTCTGTGGCATGAGCAGAATGTGAAACATGGCTGGAATTTGGGTTTGTGGTAGGGCTTTAGGCATGGCGGGAAGCCAGAAACATGGTTGGTAAGTGCTTTTGAGGAAATGTTGAGGACAGTGGTGAACTCACATTTTTAGGAGTTATATTCCGTGTGTGGTTTTTCTATCCCTTTGCTGTTGCCTGTATTAGCTGCTTCTGTATGTTGACAAAATTTATACTGGTCAGTGAGAGTGGAGCAGGACTTGCAATGAATGCTGCCTCTCAAAATCAGATTATTATTATTATTACCATAATTGTGTGTCTCAGTTTAAGTCTTTTGATTTCAGAGCTTCATTTTTCACACATCGTGTCTCCTTCTTGTGGACTCAATGTTACTGGGATAATATAGGCGTTGTGTTCTCTGGCCGTACAGAATCAGATATTTTTTCCTTCGTTTTGTCAGCAAAAACATGCAGATGCTGTGTTGGGTTGGGCAACATGAGAACTGGCCAGGACTCCAGATTACACTAGTAAGGCTTTTATGGTTTTATGCAGCTCTGATAGTTATTAGCTTTGTAACATTTGTCTTAATTTTTTTTCCCCTGTAATAAATCATCTGCTGAATCTTTTCAGTTCAGCAAAGTCATCTTTGAACGTCACTAAAATGGCAATCCAAAATTACTATATAAGGAAGAATATGGCTTTTAAAAGTAGCTTTATGGATTTAAATCTAGAGAATCTAATTGATGATAGTCTGAAATAACTGGCAACTTCCCTTCTGAAGAAAATGGTTAAGGTTTGACAGGATTTTTGAATGATCTGCTGTTTCTGGGAGACTGCTTGTTGGATCCCATTACCCAAAGAAAGCTATAGGACGTACTGGTCTCTTTCCTTAGAGCATGGGAGAATGTTTGTTTATTTAAAAAAAAAAAACCACAAACCCACCACCAAAACAACTGGTTCATCACAAGAGCTTCTATTTCTTGATTTTGTACATCTGTTGGAACTGGCAAAAATGCTGTAATACGCATTCTTTCCTCTCCAGAGAAAGGGAGGAGGGGAAGGATTGTAGTTATAGGCTTGGCTGTGTTGCTGTGTTTACTTCCTACTTATTTTTCTATTTGATTTATTTAAAAAAAACAAACACCCTCTTGCCTGAAGTGAATGCTTTGGTTGCTGTTCATGTTGTGCATGGATTCTGCTGGCTTGGGGAGGATGGCACTTTCCACTGTTCTCATATCTGTGTGAACATACAAATACTAGTAAGTATGTAGTCATGATAACGCTTTCAAGGCTATTCTTACACTTCTAGACATATAAACTTTATTCTCAGCCACAGGCTATAGGATTTGTTTATCTGTAGTATAGTACCATCTATCAGCTGCGTGTATTTATGATCTAGCATCATGCCAAGACCCTAGAGAGAAGTATATTCCCTTCTGTCATAGTTGTTGAGCAGTCTTTCAGTTTCACCTTCTTTCTGTAGATAAAGGAAATGTTTTAGCTCACTTAATGAGAAACAGCGTCTGTAAAATCATTGAGTTTGTTTTGGGAACAGAAGCAGGTAAAGCATCCAAGATTCCTTTTGAGTAGATTTTAGGCTGAAAATGTTCCCTGAGGAGGGAAGGAAGAGTATGTTATGTTCTTGAAATATGCTTTTAGACAGATCCTGGGAATAACATAAGAGTTTTTGCATAGTGTTCTATAGAGCTAAGATTTTCCCGGGGTGGGGAGCGAGGAGGAAGAAGTAATGACAAGGTGTGTTTGTGCTGTGGTAACTGGGGTTTTGTGGTAGTCTGTGGCATGGTCAGAATTCAGCATTTGAAAAAACAGAATATAGTGGCTTTTTTTTTTTTTTTAAGAAAAGAAGTAATCAAGTAAGTAAGTTTTCATTTTTTAGCGAAGCCAGGAGGTTTGAGATTTTTGGTTGAGGAGGTGGTGGTGGTTGTTGTTTCTTGCGTTTTTTTTTTTTCTTTTAAATTCTTACACTTGAGGAAGGTAGTATTCTTCTGAGGTACTACTATCCTGCATGGTAGGAAAAATAGAGTAGTGTTGACTTGGCTACCTGTTAGTAGTGTTGACTTGGCTACCTGTTAGTAGTGTTGACTTGGCTACCTGTTAGTATGTGTATAATATCAAGCTCCAGCAATGTGAAGAGGGTGCAGCAGTGGGTTTTACTGCAGGCGTTGCTGGGGTAAGCTGGGCAGCCCGTGGGCTATTTCGGTGTTTCCTCTTCAGAGAGGGATTCCTGTTTCCGCTGCTGGTCAGTCTTCCTCTGGAACTTCCTACTCTTGACCCAGCCATCTTGGAGATCCTGTCCCAGAGACGTACAGCATGTGGTTGTTTTTTTTTGGTTTTTTTTTTTTTGGCCAGTCTCTAGCTGATGTGCAGACTGCCTGGGCTCTGGTAAATAGAGGCATTCACCTCATTTTGTCTTCTCCATACCAAGATGTATAAGTTAAAAATTATATTTTTGTATCATCATCTGTAGCCCTCTACATTCCTTTGTTTCTACCTTTTGTCTTATTTTTAGTATCCAGTTTCTGATTATATCATCCTATAGTAAAATCATAGAAACCCAGTGTGCTTCCTTCTGGAAGGTAAGTTGGGAAACACCAAGGAAAGAAACAGTGCCAACAGGAGTCGTGGCCAGATATCTGACACTGATGTTGCATAAGAAATGACTTTTCTTCTATTACAGAGGCGGTTCACTGAGAGTTAGAAAAATTCCTCTCATACGATCAGGCTTCCAAGAAGTGGGAGTATTTGCATGCTCGGGGGAAGTTAGTGATTTTTGGTCAGAGGTGATCTGCCACTTGGGGTAGCTTTCTCTGTTGGAAGAAAATAGAAGACACCTTTCTTTCTCTCTCTTCTTGGAGACGATCAGTTAAGCAACAGGGAACAGAAGAAAATACTTGCCATCATCTTGTACGTAGGGAATAATTGAAGCTTGATATGTGTTGGTAATCGGTGTTTTGGGGCTTTTTTTTAATAAAAACCAGCATGATGAAAAATTCAAATGTCATTACCTTAACTCTAGTCTTTGCTTGAATTGCAATATGAAAGTTGAAGGGCAAGCTCTGCTTCCTGAAATATTCAGGTGCCTTACATTATGAATATGCATCTGCTTACTTCTCTGAGAAGTTATATGTTTTGAGAGTATCTTGAGTTGTTTAGCTGCAGTGACTTAATTTCTGCTGGCAGTCTAAGTGGATTCAAAACACACACACACACAAATCCCACGTTTCTTTTAATTAACTCTAATGGGGTGGTACATGACTATCACATGTGTGGAAAATATAAAGTAGAGATAACAGAAAAGTTTCCAGTGCTGTGGATCTGTTACTGTGCTTTATAGAAGAACTTATTATACATTTACTTAGTTGTCACCTTGGGTTATGATAGTTTCCACACATGCGTGTGCACGCCTCCCCCACTGCCTTAGGGAGCAGTGAGGGAAGGTGCCGTTCTCAGCACTACTTAAGTGTAACAAAGATATTACTTGACCACAGGGAAATTTCAGGCTTGTTAAGATGAGAAGGATGTAAAGGACAGAAAAAGCTGACAAAGAAATATTGGGTCAGATGGTGAGGGGAAGACGGTGGGAATATGAATAACAGGTCATTAGAGTGCTGTACTCTTTCAGAACCAAAAGTGATGGATGTAATTCTAATCTGTCTCTTTTTTATCTTTCCTCCTAATAAAGGGAATTCCTCTGAAGAATTTGCTGGAAGTGGATACATGTGAATTTTCTGCATGAAGACTCTGAAACTGGATTACATAATAATATGTCTGTATCCTCTGACTCTATTATTTTGATCCTTAAAAATGATTAGGGTTGTGTGTGAAATTTAACCCATTTCTGATGAGTGACCTAGACATGAGTTTACATCGGCAAATGGGCTCTGATCGGGACCTCCAGTCTTCTGCTTCCTCTGTGAGCTTGCCATCAGTTAAAAAGGCGCCAAAGAAAAGAAGAATTTCATTGGGCTCTCTTTTTCGGAGAAGAAAAGACACGAAACGCAAGTCTAGGGATTTAAATGGAGGTGTCGATGGAATTGCAAGTATTGAAAGTATTCATTCAGAAATGTGTACGGACAAGAACTCAATTTTCTCCACATGTACCTCTTCTGATAACGGAACAACCTCTAGTAGCAAACCAAGTGGAGACTTCATGGAATGCCCCTTGTGCCTTTTGCGGCACTCCAAGGACAGGTTCCCGGAGATAATGACTTGTCACCATAGATCTTGTGTGGATTGCTTGCGTCAGTATCTCCGGATAGAAATCTCCGAGAGCAGAGTTAATATTAGCTGTCCAGAATGCTCAGAACGATTTAATCCTCATGACATTCGTTTGATATTAAATGATGACATCTTGATGGAAAAATACGAAGAGTTTATGCTTAGGCGGTGGCTGGTTGCGGATCCTGACTGTAGGTGGTGCCCAGCTCCAGACTGTGGGTATGTATTTTTTTCCCAATATCTTGGGCAGGGGTGGGGGTGGGTTAAAAAAGAAAGTAACAGCATAAATATGTGATGTTCATAGCATATTATGCTTTTTGAAAAGTTAATTTCTTTAGCATTTTGTTATATGTTGTATGAATAGGTAGCAGGTAGAATTCTCTTTGAAACAAAACAAAAACCCACCAACACACACCACAACCCCCCAAAACAGATGAAATCCAAAGCAGCAAAATAAGCCCAAAAACCACACCACAACCCACCTTCTAAAATAAAACCCTTCAAGTAAGACTTCTTTTTTCTTTTTTTTCCTGTGTAGAGGGGATTTCAACAGTCATGAAACTTATTGGTAGGTGGTTGCTATGTATCTACAGCAGGCAAAAAAACATTTAGATGCCTTGCATTGCCAAGGCAACAATGCAAAGCTCAGACTAGAGAGAATTGGAAATTTGGTGACTGTACTTTTAACTTAGTCCATTTATTAAAACACAGTGGGAATTTTGGCTTTTTTTTTAATAATGAAAAATGACTGAAGGTTTTCTTTCGATGAAAAGGCCTCTCCAGCTTCAGATATCTTCCATCTTGTGGCTGGTTCAGACACCGCTTGTTGCCTGTCAACAGGATTCTGATGTAAGATAATAATCAGTTTGTTCCTGCTTATTATCTGAGGAACGTAATGTTTTAACATTGCTTTAATACTTAACAGTTCTGTTACCGTTCTGAATTCTGACATGGGTAGGCTGAATACTACTGAGCATCTCATCGTATTTTTCTGCTGTTGGTGTCTCATAATGCCATTCTTCAAGTTGCTTTTTTGGAGATTGTTTGCATTATTATAATGTCTAAAGGTTGTAGCCACAACTGCAATCCAGATGTGTAATGTACACTGAAACCTCACAGAAGATAACATCTCTGTTTCAAAGCCTCACAGATGAACAATAAGTAGAAAGAAGAAAACGAAGGATGCTGGAAGAGAATAAGCAAAATAGAACTATTAGATTAAATATTCCAATATTAATATTCAGGTGCTTAATGTTTGGGAGGCTTTCAAATTTAAATATGTTAAGAAGCATATTTGAAATACAGTTTTGCTTTCTTACTTCAAATGAAACAATTTACTAATGTGGGTCAACCACAGGGTCTGGAAAAGTGGTAGTTTCTTAGGTCCTCTGCTCCAAAGTGAATGGCATTCTTCTACTATAGTTTGAGCAGAGAAGGAAAAATTATTTGAGAGGTAGATTGGTTGCATGACCTTGTAACAAATTCACACGGACAGACACAGTACAGCTTGCTCTTAATGTTTTGATACTGCAAAAGAAAACAACCGCTAGAAGGCATTATTTAATAGGCAGGAGTATACTTTGCTCGAGTTTCCCTGAGTGTTTATGTTCCGAGCAAACAGTTGTTACTCAAGGTAAGGGGAAGCATATTAGAACTATTAAACATTTTTCTATTAAACCATGTTTCAGTGATTCAGACACTTCTGTAGTACTTCAGCAGGTAGACTAAGGCAGAGTTGTTTAATGGTGACTTTTCCCCTTGCTTATTTTTTTGCCTTATTTTTCTCATCTTTAAAAAAAAACCTAAGTATCTCTAAATGGCCAGAAACTGCAGTGATAATTGCTCTGAAGATCTACTTTTTATTTTTATAATGGTATTACCTATAGCAAACTTGGAGTTCCATACAATCATGTGGGACCACAGCAATGTATTAGTATATAGCAAATATGTAAATGATTGTTCCAGAACTGCCTACTGCGTGCTCCTTACTCTGAATGTGGAATTTTGTGGAAAATGCAGTACATTGCCAGACAGCTAAACTGTGCCAGTGTTTATGTGAGAGGGGAACAAACTAGTACTTATATGGGTGACCTTAGCTGTACCCTTGGCAACAACTTTTTCCTAATATATTTAATGTGGTAGGGAAATACTTCACAGTGATAGATGGATTCTGTTTCTAATGCACAGGTAGTACCCCCTCACTGAACTCTCATTCCTAGTTTAAAGTCGAATCAAGATGGTTATTTCAATACTCCTCAGCAGGATCATTATTTATTGTTTCATCCTAAATAAACAAGAGCTCTTGTGATCATGTTTTGCCTTTTCCCATCCTTCTGCTGATCACTTTTTTGAAATTTTTACCACCCTTAAATATGTTGGGCAGAGGGGGTTGAACATTGAGCATAAATTTTTTTGAGAAGTTTTTTTGGGGAAAAAACCCATAATACTTAAGGAAAAGAGAAACCACCAATAATCCCTCCAGCAAAAGAAATAACTGCGTATGAATCCTACGTTTACCTTTTTAAATTTGGACTTCCAGTCCAAAATTGCAGCACTGTCTGGCAAGTCGATATAGTCCTTGCTGGGAGCCTGCTTCAGCACTGGTCTCCCCTCCGTGTTAGCTGGTGGAGCTGGGAGAAGCACCCAGAGGGAGGTGCGAAGGAGAAGTGAGGGCAGTATAGAAAGTAATAATGGGGGTTTAATGTTGTTGTGGAACATAGAAGGAGGATGAAGGAAGGAATTGTACAGCCATGAGGCCTAGGGCAGCAAACACTGTTCAGACTTCCACTGAACAGCCTATGCTAGTGGTGCTCAAAGATGAGGTATGACGTACAGTAAGCACAAACTTCAGATCAGCAGATATTTGCTTTAACAGTTATTATTGTGGTACAACAGTAGTCACAGTTTCTAATTGCTTTGGCAACTGCAATCAACTTGTACAATATGCAATTAAAACAGAGGGCTGCTTTTTTTTTTCCTGAACAGTTTTTGATGTGTGGTACTGGCAGAATGCATTAGGCTTCTGATGGTAGCTGACCTGGTTTTAGCATAGATCAAATATTTTATGAAGAAGCTGGATGGATTGCATTTACTAAATTTGCAATTAATTCCAAAGTAGGAGAGGTGCAGTAACTTCAGAGGATAGCGTTGTTTCCTGATGTTGTCTTTAAGTTAGAAACAAGTACTATGGGAAATAAGAAATAGGTGTGAAGTAGAGCATTTTGGTGAGAAAATTCATTGTGCGAATAGGTAAAAGAAGGAACTGAGTGGATGGTGCATGACAGTGCTTCAACTCTCCTCAGCATTAATGAAGCATCCCATGTAATATAGTTTTAGAGTCTGGACAAAGATCTGGACCAGATAAAGAGCAAATAATGTATAAAAACTTTGATTTCCCAAGGAGGAAGGAAGAATGAGGGAAGCAAGGGTAGTCTGCTATAATGGGGTTTTTCTATATCATCAGCCCCTGTGTTCTCAGAAAGCAACAAAGAATAGTTAAGAAATAAATACTTCTTTTTCAGCTGTCTTTCACCATCTCTAGGATCCAAATTGAGTAAAACTGGAACCAAATAGATATTGAAATAAAGTTAACTGCAGTGGTAAGTGTATTTCTACTTCTCCTGTCCCAGTGGAAAACTCGTGATCTTCCCAAGAAGAGTACTACAGATTAGTTTGGAGAAGAACCTCTGTTGCAGGAGTTCCGTCCTGGACAGGCTGCCTGGGAGCTGTGGAGTCTCTGGCACTAAAGTAGTGTAATGCCAGAAATGGTCCATACTGCTGGCACCACGGTCACTCTAACCCTCAGTCACTTCATCCTTGGCTTTTGTTGCAAGCTCAAATGCATCCTGACCACTGTTGTTACCTGAAATACTGTAAAAGTGTGGACCCACCTACCTGCATTGGCTTGGTAAGGGATGCTGGCAAATAAGTGATCCTTCCCTGAGGAAGAAGCACAGATAAGGAAACATCTTGGCCTTTGTTCCAGACTAATTTTTTGAGATTCTGTTTCTTCATACCCGTTTTCCGATGTCATTTTCACAAGCTTTAGTGAATCAGTATTCCAAATATGTTCTGGTTTTTCTTCTAAATTATTTAATGGTTTTGTGCTGAGATTTTATTGTGGACATTACTAGAAGAGCAGCAATTCCTAGATTTTTCTTTTCTTTGTCAAGCCAAAAGCAGATTCAGGAAAACAGTACGAATTCTTCATTCCTCTTCTCACTGTATGTCCTTTTGTAAATTAATTAATTTAGTTAATCTTCAGTTAATCAATGTAATTCAGTAAATGCCTCTGGCTTTTGTTTTAGTTGTTCTTACTTTGGATTTGGTTGCTTGTCCCTTATTTCAGCCTAACAAGAACTCTTGACTTTCACATCACCTGTAAAATGAACACAAAATGTTGAAATTAAGCCTGTATTCTTGTACGGTTTGAGATGAGATTTCCTCTGGTCTTAAAATGTCACTTTCTAAAGACGTGCCAATACATAAATCCCAGTTGGGAAGTACCTTCAAGGAGATTCCCAATCTTTATTAGCAATAGGAGGCAGGATATACATTAATACTTCATTCTGTGGCCTACATTTGAGATTCTTTGATATAACACTAGTGAGCCTGGAATGTACCCCTGTATGTTGAAGAAGTTTGGATCAGGGTCTCTTTGTGTACATACAAAGCAATTATCTCTTCAGATTCTGTATGTGCGAACATAGAGCTGATTAACTTGGCAACAATATAGAATAGTCTAGCATCTACTGAAACTAATTTTTACTTAAAAAGTAAGAAATATTTGAAAATAAGCGTGTATCTCAGTTCTATTTGTAACTATGACCTCTAAGTTAATGAATGACTGAGTGCTTCTATTTGTGGGAATTCTTGCAAGGGGGCACCTCAAACACATTAAGTGTTCTAAAATGCTTAGTAAGAGGGACAGGATTTGCATTAACTTTAAAGATTTTACTCAAAAATAGTTGAATTTTCGGATAGGTATGTGAGTGAGAATAGTGAGTTTAGGATCGTTACTGATACAGAATATTTTAATTTTATGCAACTGCTATAGGTTGGGGAGGGGATAAAAATAAACAATTTGGTCTTTAAAAATAAAATTACCTTCATTTGAACAGCCATAAATCTAAGCCCTGCTGCATTTAGAAATCTGTTGAAGTCTATTGAGGGGGACTGTTCACATGAATAAAACCGTAGACCTGTTTTAAGTGTTAACGAATGGACCTCGTGTTGTTTTCTATTTAAAAGCAAGTTATTGCATAAAACCTTTGAAAAAATTTACACTCCATAGGAATGAAGGCGTGTGTGTGTGTACGTATTTGTATTTTGTATTCACATGAACTATATAATACATGTTGTCTGTGTTACTATCATGTGAAATTTAAAGTGCAAACCTGATGGAGGAACTGATTTGTGGCATTTTATAGAATTGTTCATGTGGTGTCTGATTACAAAATAGTGCAATACAATTCTGTAAGTCTCAACGTTTTGGAAGCTTTTTGTTCCATAGTATTTCAGAGCAAAGATGGCAGTGAGGCCCTGAACTCTTCTTAATTTCTGCATTTACAGTTTGAAATGTTTAAAAAAAAGTCAGAAAAAAAGAAATTTAGTAAATACTTTCTTTGGGGTTTTTACACTTAAAAACATAAAGAGTAAGCAAACATCTATTTAAGGTAGCGGTATTTGTGATAAAAGGCAGCCAATAAAATACTAAAATGTCATACAACACCAAGTCAGATGCCTTTACAGTAGATTACACTACAGATTACTCTAGTAGGGATCCTCCCAGATTATAGAAAGGATCAAACTTGGACATGCCCATAGTGACTGGGACACTTCTGGAACTATTTTTTTTTTTTTCCTAGCTACTTAAATGCCTATTTTGGTTTTATTGTCCTGCCCTTCTAAACTGCTGTTGATCTGTGACAGTACTGCATTCAGGCATAAATACAGTATATTTCAGTGCTGCATGAAGTTATTAAGATGGGGTGGAACAAAATGTTACATTGAGACTGTACAGAGATACTGCAGTCAATCCTAGTGCAATAGTGATGGAGTTGTGGTAGGAGGTGGTAAGGACACCTGTGCTGGACACCTCATGTCAGCTCCTGATGTCCACTGCCTTTGTACCGACTTCACCACTGGCAGCTGTCTTGTCTGCTTCAGCCTATAGATAAGACTGGTTTTATTAACAAACCTTTCTCTTGCCCCTCTTGATCATTCAAGGTATGCTGTGATTGCTTTTGGATGTGCCAGCTGCCCCAAACTCACGTGTGGACGGGAAGGCTGTGGAACTGAGTTTTGCTACCACTGTAAGCAGATCTGGCATCCCAACCAGACCTGCGATGCTGCTCGCCAGGAGAGAGCCCAAAGCCTACGCCTGAGAACAATTCGTTCTTCGTCTATTAGTTACAGCCAGGAATCTGGAGCAGCAGGTATTTGCAATTAGGATACCGTGTTTGTAAAATATCTTTTTGGTACGCTTGCATAATTAACTCTAAAATTGATTCTGGAACTAAGTGGCATGGTAGATACTAGTTACGTTCTTGTTTCAGAAATATAAACCATAAAACTTCAAGTTTGAATTCAAATTTTAAATGTTATAATTTGAAGTACTCTGTTGAGAACACCTGACTTCTTAGGGACTTGTTAGCATTTTAAATTCTTTGTAGCTGAAAAATATGTATTCAAAGGAACTTGCTGCAAAGCATTCTCTGTGTTTGGCATGCTGACTTCATTAGTTGTATCACTTACACACTGGGAACACTTATTTTCTCCACTGCAGGTGAAGTTTCACAGGGCTGTTATTAATAAAAGCTGTTAAAAATAACCTCAAAACTATTGCTGCTGTTTTATTTTCAAAATAGACTGTTAGTCTGATGCCAGCTCTCATGTTTGACACCTGTGTTTGTTGATACTGATTTCTGTTGTTCAATAAAATGCTTATCTGTCTTGTCCTCCAGAAGGCAAACAATTCCATCTCTTAAAATTGAGCTTGTTTTCAACAAAAACTGAATCAAGGGTAAACTATTCAGAGTAGTATTTTGCAGAGCAAGAGTCCAGTTTGCTATTGATAAGAGTTGGCTCTAAATTACCCTAAACTCTGATCTATTTGGCAGCTCTTGTGTCTACCTGATCAAATAAGGTAGATATTTAGGGGAAAGAGTCTCTCTTGCACCTTGAATTAGTCAGAGCTGTTGTTCTGAAATCTGACCCTAGATTTGGGAGTCTCTAATTTGTTGTTTGTGATGGCTTATTTTAACAAGGCCCCCCAACTTGACTTAAAAAATGGCATCTTGCTCTAGTTTTTCCAAAACATTTAAAAGTAAACTTTAAAGAAATTAGAATTCTGCTGCTTTTCGTTTTCAGTCCTTCCCATCATGAATGGCTGTAGCTCTGCTGTACTTGTGCTGTGTAAGAACTTGTTTGGGTTAGTTACTGCACTGGAGGCTGTGCATCTGTTCCCATCTGGGAACAGCTAATGTGTCCTTTCAGCTGCTCACTGCCCCTTCCCACTGGCGTTCATAGAGGAATTGTTTTCTGTTGCACCTCTTTGGATTCTCTTTACAACAAGTAGAACCCCTCTTTTCCCTTTGTCCTACCCAGGAGCACAGAGGCAGTAAACCTGGACTCATGCGCTAGGAGCTGCAAGTTATTTCATAGAATCATGGAATGGTTAGAGTTGGAAGGGACCTTTAAGATCATCGAATTCCACCTGTGCTGCCACAGGCAGGGACACTTCCTACTAGAGCAGGTTGCTCAAAGCCCCATCCAACCTGGCCTTCTGCTGCTGAGTCAATAGCTTGTCCCAAAGTGCAGATGCTGAGCAGTAACGTGAAGGAGCGAAGATCACAACCGTGGTTGTGTCAGTATACAAATATTTCACTGTTGCTCAATGACCCTCTTGTTAATGATAGAGCTAGTCACTTAACCGTGTTTTTCAATACTTGACTTGGGAACAAGAAAAACCTCCAGAATTTTCTTTTTGCTACAACTACTTTTATTTTTTTTTCTCCTAGGGCGTAACTAAGTATTAAGTAGGGCTGTGAAAAGGACTTAAAGAGGCTGGTGATACCAAAGAAATGCACTTAATGTGGAGGGGAGATAGATTTAAGATAAGAAGAAATAACAGTGGAGACTGAATATTCAAGTAAAAGATTCATAACCACATGAAATGTAAAAGAGGATTATATTTAAAGCGACCATATTATCAGTCCTGTATGAGCATACATATTTAATGTCCAACTAATACATATTGCATTAAGCTTAGAAAAACCTTGAACATAGTGTATGCATTAACTATTCAATTACTTGAATGTGATATAATATGCCTCATTTTCATTAGTTTTACTTGGTCCAAGGTTTACAAATGCGAATAGCTGTAAAGTCATTGCCAAATGAAGATTTGTGAAGCAAACTTATAATACACTTCCATTTTTCAGATAATGGCTTAATCAGTTTTCTCAAACGTATGTCTATATTTTGATTAAATCTGCTTGTCTAAAGAACTGATATGATCTTAATACTCATTTTTAAACAGCTGATGACATAAAGCCATGCCCACGCTGTGCTGCTTACATAATAAAAATGAATGATGGAAGCTGCAATCATATGACTTGTGCTGTCTGTGGCTGTGAATTCTGTTGGCTGTGTATGAAAGAGATCTCAGATTTACATTATTTAAGGTATGTTTAAGAAAAAAGATCAGTGTGGTTAGTAATCTGTTTTCTAAATTATCTAGAAGTAGATTCCTGGGTGCTGTAAGCTTGGCTTTCTTCCTGTTGGAGTAGAGAATCACAGCTGAAGTATCAATCGTGACAATTAAGTTAATTTTCAATGTGTGTAGTTAAACTAGTGCTTTGTTATTTTTTTATTTTAAAATATTTTTCGAAGTTTCATGCATGCAATGTGTATTTAGTACAAGAAATGAAGTGCTTCAGATAAGCATACCCAGTGTTTTTATTCATGTCTTCACACTGCTGTATTGTCTTGGTACTAAGCAATACAACCTGTGAACAGCAGATTGACATGTGGTAACATGCAATATGCTGCTTTTTACATTGCAAAATATGCTGTAAAGGTGAAAAAACCCAAACACCAGAATAAATAACAGATTATTGGGTATCTGTAAATTGAGCGTAAGAACAATAATTTTGTAGCTAGATAACAGTTCAGTAGTGTATAGTTATGTTGATGTATTTACAACTTCTTTATGATTTTCTTACTTCTTTCTATTAGCCCATCAGGTTGCACGTTTTGGGGAAAGAAACCATGGAGCCGTAAGAAGAAAATACTGTGGCAACTAGGGACACTTGTTGGAGCTCCTGTAGGAATTGCCTTAATCGCCGGCATTGCTATTCCTGCTATGATTATTGGAATTCCTGTGTATGTGGGACGTAAGGTAAAATGTGCTGCAACTCCAAATGCGTTTCAGGTTTTACAGTCTGCATACTTGGGCAGTACTATGTTCAGTTGGCTATCTTCACCAGCCCTTAAAACAAAACAAAACAGCCCTCAAAAAACAAACAAACCAGCCCTTTAATTGTTTAAGGGTATTTGTTTCAGTTGTACAGGAAGGAGAAGCAGTGCTTTTAAGAATGTAGTTCCTCTTTAAACTGGCAGAACAAAACACCGAACAATTTCCGATTTCTGCATCTAGCCATGGAAGTTTTTGCATGCTTTTTCAAAATTGCTCATTTTTTAGTTTTCCATGTGTCCCTTTAGAATTAAACAATATTTAGAGGAGAAGGAAGGCGAAAAGAAAATATTTCTTATTTTTCCTAAAAGCAGATAGCTACTAGTATTGTAGTATAAGATTCTGCTAGTATAGGTTTATGCATGTGCACACTTTAGCATTTATACTCAGCAGCTTGTTTACTGCCTTAGGCCAGTCCACCACACGGAGCAGTGTTCAGCACAGGTAGCCAGGCAGCATCTGTCTTTATTTTACTGTTTATGGGAATCGGCTAGAAATGACCATGTTAATCAGAAGGCAGTTGATGTATTTCCTTTCAAAAATGTAACAGATAGCTTTTAATGTAAAGTAAATGATGAACTGCAAGAAAAACAAAAGATAATTACATCTCCTATTTGTAATTTAGGACAAAGTAGTAAATTATCTGGGTCTTTTGGAAATGAGCTTTTAGAAATGGTTTGGTTCAGCAGGTGCTAAGTGTTCAGTTACGTTCCCTGGATGGCAAAACAAGGTGATTTGTTTTTCTGCATGGATTCTCACAGTCACTGACATAGACACAGGATTCTGCATTTATGGGGGAGTGTTTCTGGACAAAAATTCCAGGGATGCAGCCCTTCTGCTGTATTTTTTTTCATCCTTTTCTTCCAAGCAAGTACTTCCACCTTCTGCTACAGTGTTGGGTTGTTTGGGTTTTTTTTTCCGACTCTTCTGTTCCATTGTATTAGTCCTGTATGGTCATTGGAAGCTTATAAATGATAAGAGGAAGAAGGCAGTAGTTACTTGTCTCAAATTACTGTTGTATGTTCTACTTCTCTCATTAGATTTTGGGATAGGTCTCTATCACTGGAGCGCCTTTGATGTATTAATGGTAAAGTCACAGAAAGTTAGTCTGTGGGGGCAGCCTCATGAGAATTTCCATTGTACCCCACTGCTTAATGATCATTGTTCCTCTGCACTTTTCTTCAAAACATCTGATGGAGATTCCACAGGTTCTTCAAGCCTAACTTAGCAGAATTTATTTTTCTAAAATTAATATAAATTCTCTTCCTACACTAAATACTTATTGCCCTGTCTTCAGCTGACAAATAATCCTTTTACTTTGCAATATCCCATTACATATTTGGTTATTTTGAAGTCCACTTTCTTGCCTCTAAATGAACCTAGCACTTCCAGTTTTTCTTGACAGACTGTCAAGAAAATGCACTGGTTTAAACCTCTGATTCTCATTTTTTTCTCCTGGATTTCCTTCCAGTTGTTCATACTGTGTTTGTTTTTGTCCACTTTCGATAGAGCAGTGAAGCTGAAGCAGTACTGCTGCTAAAAGGGTGATCCTGTGCACATAACTGCGAGTTACCTCTTTTCAGAAACGTGCTATTTTCATTTGTATACTCTAAAACACATACCCTTCCCCACCTTACTGATAATCAGTCAATTGGTCCCTTCCTAAGGGTGGTCTTGAACTCATCATCATTGTGATGCATTTTAGTCATTTCAGGCCATTTTGTTAACTTCTCAAGACTAGTGTGAATTCTGGCATTTTTGCAACCTTGCCAGATTGCAGTGGCCTGAAATTCAACACATATTTTTCTGACGTCTTCTAGGTTAATGAAAATATTGAGTACTCTTGGATCTAGGGCTTATCTGTTGGAAAAAGTATAGGGTGAAGAGTTTGAGGAGTAAAATAAAAACCTAACGTCAACTCAAATGTTTTCTGTCGGTTTTACATTAAGCTAAAAGTAGATTTCTCTAGTCCATTTTCAGTCTGGATTACTGTAACCTGTTTGATTGTCATACAAGCGAATATCAAAATTTTGTTCAGATCCATGTGTGACATCTGCTTCTCCGCATCCTCAAGGCTAGTCATCTTGTCACAGAAGAAAATTAATCAGTGATTTCTACTTGAGAAAAAATAAGTGTGGCCTCTTTATTTTCTAAGTTTGCTTTGGTGGCTACAAGTTCCCACTTTTCACAAAATAAATTCAGTTTACTGGTCTTTTATTCCCAGGTTTCTTGTTTTATACCCTTTTAAAGATTAACACTGCAGTTTAACTTTTTCCAGTTTTCCTGTTGGTTTGGTTTTGTTTTTCTTTCAGACATCTTCTATGAATAATAATTTTCAAAAAAAAAAAATAATTTTAGTGGCTCTGAAATTAGGCCTGCTGAGATACTTTTTTTTTTCCCAATCAGCTCTTGTAAGAACGCTCTAACCTGCTGTTTTCCTACAGATCTTAATCTTTTGTCACCAGTCACCTGGCTCACAGTTGATCTTTAGTGACAACTGAAAGGGAAAAAAAATGAACAGGCCTTCAGCTTCATCCGCTGGCTGTCTTTCCTTTTTTTTTTTTAAATAGCAGATTGATCCATTTTGGTCTTCCTCTTACTAACAGTGTACTTGCAGAATAATTTCTTGTTGACTTTGATGTCCCTTGCTTTTTGTCTCCTCTATTTTAACCTCTCTGATTCTGTCCTGACACCCCCATGCTGTTCCTTTATATCCATTCATAGTAATCTGACCTACTTTCTATTTTCTTAATGCTGCCGCTGCTTCTGTAAAGGAAACTTTGTTGTTCTTTTATGACATTCTGTCTTTTGCATTGGAAGAGTTTGTGCTTTTGCCTTGATAGAGTTTTCTTAAGGAAGTGCTAGTCCTTTCTTTTTATAGATATGTCTTGTTAACCTACTGTTCCTTCTGCATTTATTGAAATCCCTCTTCTAGCCCAGTATTTTTATTTGGATATTCTTTACTCAATATTCTGAAGTCTCTTATTTCATAGGTTACTTTCATAGGAATCTTGATGTTCTCAATCAGTTTCTTCTCGGTAACCACTCCCTTCCATTCCTTTTTGTTCCTTTTTGTTTAAGGAATCCGGTAGCCTTTATAGATATCTTTGTTGGGTGCCTTTTCTTTGGGTAGATAAAATTGCCCATAACAGTTAAATTCAGCACCTGAGATGATCCTTCTAATTGCTCAGTGCTCCATGAAACCTGATCTGACTGTGTTTGTAATTCTTACACACTTGTACTGCGAGAGTGTTCGTATTCAATTTTTCCTCTTTAATCCACAGGTATATTCTACATTCAGGTGCTCCCTCAGTCTGTGTTACTCTTTGTATAATGTACCTCAGACCAAGTAAATGCATTCTCTTTATACAAAGTGCAGTGTCTTCCCTGCCCTTTCCTTGCCTCTCTTGCCCAAACAAATACAAATACTTTAAATTTATTGCAAAATGAGAGCTACCCTACCAAATCACTGATTGAAATTATTTAGAAAACACAACATTTGCTAAAACATCCAGCTTGATTCTTGTCTCCTTTTTTTTTTTCCCCTGTTGCAATAGCATATGATATAAAAATACTGTGATTATCCTCTTAGGACTCTCATGTGTTCTTCCTTAGACGAAGTGAGGATTAATTTAGCCTTACGACAATCATTAGGATAGCGACCAGTTGTTCCTTTGTAATTACGTCTTAACCAAGAATAATGACAGATGAAGTGCATGTGCCTGGAAGGCCATGTTTCTAGAGAGTCAATGAAATACACAAAGTGGGAAATCTCTGTGAAATGGTAAACTTCAAAGGTCTTTCAGGTTCACGTGGGATTTGTGGCAGATAACTTTGAGGCAGTCACATTTCCGAGTTATTGCGGACTTGAACCATGAGTAAGGTTTTTGGTTAGCAGATTACTAGATTAAGAAGTAGCCCAGCTAAGACGCAGGTTTGCTAAAATATTTCCTGTCTCAATGGGGTTCTTGTTCTACACCCAACTACTTCTGTTTCTGTAAATTTAATAATCTATGAAAGTTTAGCTCTGTATTGTTCAGGGGAGAAATGGCTGGGAATAAGAAGTGCCAGTTTGGTCAGGTGTGGTAATTCTTTGATGCTGAAAATTGTCTACTGTTTGCAACTGTATAAGCTGGTGTAATGATTAAATAAAACCATTCAATGATTTAGTTCTTTTAACTTGAGGCTGAAAGTAGATGCTTAGTTGCTGGATGGGAGGACTTCTGACTCTTAAGAAGTTGCCTAAAATTAAGGAATGCATAAATTGTCTTTTGTTTGAGATAAAGAATAAACCATGATGTAGAATATGGTCTCTCTGGAAGAGAGCAGGATACAGATTTTGAACTATAATGTATCAGTTCTTCCGTTCTTGCAGCAACGTATGATGATAATACTCTAAAAACCCTTTATTCTTTTCTTCTTTCAAGATTCACAATCGGTATGAAGGCAAAGACATTTCAAAGCACAAGCGAAACTTGGCTATAGCAGGTGGTGTAACCTTATCTGTAATTGTTTCTCCAGTTGTAGCTGCAGTAACTGTAGGTAAGCAAATGTTATTGTTTCATGTCTTGGTACCACCTTGCAACCAGAACTCTATAAGCACTCATGAATGGAACAGCAGAGAAGTCCTGTAGTTCCCTTTTGTAGGTGAAGGAACAGAGACAATGATGAGTCTGAGGTTATGTACATTTATTGGGGCAGAATGGGGAATACAGTACTTTAGGAGATGCTGAAACAAAGAATGAAAAATAATTTTTGTTTTGCAAATTGAAGCCTCATTGTGATACCTGGCTTTTAAAACTGAAGTATTTAAAGCCTCTTTAAATGACTGACTAAGAAAAAATTCTTGCTGCAGATTCTGTTCTGTTAGTATTTGAATAACTTTGTATTAAACTTTTCTCAACACAGAAGGAAAACATAGTCTCTTGGAATTAAGATGACAGTAGTTGACAAACTATTTGTTATGCTCTGGGAGTCAGCTTGAATTCTATCACATTCTTTCTCATAGGGATTGTTGAGAATAGCATATGAGGAACATCTGGCCCTACGTTACAAAATACTTGTCTTACCACATAATCTCAGGACCACTGTAAACAGACCATGTTTTTTTTGAAAGGAATGGACTTTCCAAGCACTGCCTTGCTTCTCCTTTGCTGCAGCAGAGGCGTCTTTACAGTTGCACAGCAAGCTGCTGTGGGTAACTGATTCATGTTGAGACCCAGCATTAGCTGGATCCATCCCCTGATCCCATTCATCACGCAGTTGTGTATGTAGTGTTCCCCCTTGTGCCAGAAGTAGTGCTCTGAGAGGAATGAGCAGCCTCAGGAAGGGAGAGCTGCCTTTAGTCAAGTGGTGGTTTAAATTGAACGTGAATCTGTGGCTTTAAACTGCTTGTTAACAATGGTGGACCGCTGTGCAAAGGCAGATGTTCTAGTCAGAAAACTCTGTGTGCATTGGTCTCATGTAGCTGTGGGATCAGATCCCTGCTAAACAGGGAGTGGGGCACAAAGTCTCATGGGTGGATTTATAAGTCTCCTTTACCACATTTTTTCATGCTGTTTCTTATTCCTGACCGGGAGCAACTTGGTTTTTTTAGAGGAAGCAGTTGGGTTTTATTTTGTGGAGTTTTTGCTTTTGCCCTGCTGCCATTAACACATGGCCTCCAGTCTCAGGGCATTATAAGGCTTCCAGAAAAATTCCCTCAAGGGTATGGATTTCCTCTTTGAATGCAGAGGAATTTCTAGTGAAAGGGACTTCCTATAACTGGAACCCTTCTTTCAGGTCAGACTGAGGAGCCTTTGCATTGGGTCTGTGTCTGTCCCGGATCTTTCAGAATGTGCCAGCTTGCCACTTTTCAGTCTACTGTTTTTCTGTGCACTTTGATCAGCAAAAGCTTAATTCATATGCCAAAGGAGTAATTCTCATGGTCCACTAGAAGTGGTGGTGGGATGGATGTGTGTGTATATCTGCATGTGCTTTAGCCTTTTAGCACAGGCTCCTTTCACTGGTTTCCCTTAACTCCAGCTAGCTGGCTCCACAGAATTGTTTACTTTTAAGGAAAAGGTGTATAATTAAAACTTTTAAATTGGATCAGTGTGATACAATATGTGTGAAAGATCCCACAGTAATAATAATAAGTCCTATTAAATTGATAGCAAAACCCTGTCTGACTTGAGTGGATGCAAAATTAAGCTCCTTATTAAATTAGTAGAATTTATTTTTAGTTGAATAACATTTGAAATAGATCTCTGATATTTCTGCTTCTCAGGTGGAACATTATTACAGTCCCCAATGGAGCTTATATGAACCTTTGTAGTGTTTTCATTTTGTTTGTAAAAGATGTTATGGACATACTGGAAGTACTAACTAATCAAGCATTAGGCTTCTCTGCAAACTAATGCTAATAGAGGACATTCTGCCTGCTGAAAGTACTTTCCTGTCGTTTCGCCTTAGTGATTTACCAATATTTCTTAATTTTACTCCCTCCTGATTTCTTTCAAGTGTGAAATATTAAGTAATCGTGGAAAATGAAATATGTTTTTGGAGCCTTTCATAAAAGCTAAGTCACATTTAATGAAATACTGTACTTTCCTCTGTAGGTATTGGTGTTCCTATTATGCTGGCTTACGTGTATGGAGTTGTTCCGATTTCCCTCTGCCGAAGTGGAGGCTGTGGTGTGTCAGCAGGCAATGGGAAAGGTGTCAGGATAGAATTTGATGATGAAAATGATATAAATGTTGGTGGAACAAATGCAGCTGTAGGTAAGAAAATTGTGTTGTATTTTCTATAAATTTAGGCTTTGTGACTTACATGTGATGGCCTAGAGTACTTATTTGCAGAAAAGGTTCCAGCTGTCAAATGAAGACAGCTTCTCTGTTGGAGTTGTGCTGTGCTGTAATACAAGCATAAAGTCTTTTCTTGCCCATTTTAATCAAAGCCAGACTCTAGTTAAGTCTCTCCTGTAGGTAGAAGTTTTAAGATAAAAATTTATGCTGCTTTTTCAGAATACTGGTTTGTGGAAGCTTGCTGGCTTTCATCTTTTCTTCTATAATAGGGGGAACTAAATGGTGATCTGGTGCTATTTTTATTTTACTTACATGACAGTATCGTTTGTACTAAGGTCTCTCTGTTTTCCTTGACTCCATGTTCCCTGTCCTGTCGATGGTTAGCTTGTTGGTATCTTAATTATGTGATGTCAGGCGTAATCATTGTTGCAACTCCAAGCAAGGTCCCCTTATTTTTTTTAAACAAAGTTATCTTTTTGTCACAGTATGTTTTAGAAATCCTTTTTCTCAGCATAATTTCAGGAACAGTTTCCATGGTCACATTCTAGAAACTAAGTTGTGCTTCCAGGACTGACAAGCTTTCTTTATTTCTGTCTAGATACCACCTCAGTAGCAGAGGCACGTCATAACCCCAGCATTGGCGAAGGAAGTGTCGGGGGACTGACTGGCAGCTTGAGTGCAAGTGGTAGCCACATGGATAGAATAGGAGCCATTCGGGACAACCTAAGTGAAACCGCTAGTACCATGGCCCTGGCTGGGGCCAGTATAACTGGGAGTCTCTCGGGAAGTGCAATGGTTAACTGCTTTAACAGGTAAGAGTCATGCTTCTATTGTACAGTATCCCGTTCTGTGTGTAAGCAGAAGAAGTGGCATTAACTAGGTTTTTTGATTTTTATTTTTAAAAGTGGCTCCTATTAAGATGAGCTGTCTCTGGGAGGTAGAGGCAGTTCATCCCTGACAAACTTGATGTTCAAGAGATCCTGTCAGTCCATGATCCTCAAAGGAGAGTTTGAGTTTTTGTCAGGGTGAATGGGGCCTGAGATCCCATTCTCCTGCTGCCCAGGAGCTAGGGGCAGGGGGAGCACCTCATGTCTGACACAGGCACGTTCCCTGGTGCATCTGGCCTGTGTCTACAAGTATCGAGCTGTGCTTTCAGAACATCTGGGTGGAGTGTGGATTCAAAATGGACTTAAGCAGGAGGGAAGGCAGCTGGGCACCATGCCTTGCTGAGGTGGCACCTTCTTGTCACTTAAGAGCTCGGTACCTCCTGTGAATTGTGGCCTTGCTGTTGGCTGTCCTGTACTCTGAAGAGAAAGGGAATGTCTGGAAAGGATTGTTAACATTTAGGGTTCAGGATGGCATTTGCTCCTTAAATCAAGTGCTGACACTACTCATTTTCTTGTGCAGTTTGAAAGTCTGGGCTATATAAAGTAAGGAGTGTAGGTCAACATCAAGAGTTCCCTTATATTGGAACAGATGTTTCAAGCTGTGACTGCTGAGGGAGGTACATCTATCCTCTTTGAAGAACTGAGAGTAGAAAACAAAGCAAAAATCCCTTCCAATTCACTGTCAGAACATAGATAAACAAGGCATTTGGAAAAAAGCTTATAATTAAATTTGTCTTCTCCGTTCAACCCAATTTAGGACTGCTCAGGTTTCTATTATTCCTGTTGCAGTTGATAACAATACAGTATAAAGCAGAGTACAGGACACAGTTCTCTGCCTGTTGTTTGATTAATAATAATTTTGCAGCTGGAGAATCATGGGAACTATCATGTCTTGAACTTATGTACCCTTCTGATGGTTTTTCCATCTTTAGAGTACAGTGCACTAGCTGCAAAACAACTGTAGCTAAGCCTGGAAGTTGTTCTTGTAAAGCTCAGGGAGGAAAGGCTCCAGAAGCTCTGGTTAACAGACAACATTTTGCTTCATTGGGAAATCAATCTGGTTTTGCTTTGAGGTGTTGGGGGGGGTTATTATAAAAGTCTTTTTTGCAAACCTGTTTCTGTAGGGCAAACATGCACATCCATAACTAATAAACTTACTACTGAATGGTGGAGAAACCCTTCAAGGTGACACTAATTTTCAACAAGAGTGCTTTAACTTTAGTAGCAGTTTGTGCAACTCAACTCTTTCTTTTTCTCCAAGACTGGAAGTGCAAGCAGATGTGCAGAAAGAACGATACAGTCTGAGTGGAGAATCTGGCACAGTTAGCCTGGGAACAGTTAGTGACAATGCCAGTACCAAAGCAATGGCGGGATCCATTCTGAACTCCTACATCCCTTTGGACAGGTAAGAGAAACGTAGTGAAAATAGAAGATGAGTAAGCCTTAAGGGATATTCTAAGCATGCCTCTCAGCTCTTCTACTTTAATCATTACCCTTTGAAACTTCTTGTTTCAAACTTTTGAACTTTTTCAAACTTTTCAACTTTTTGATTTTGTTACAAATTGAATTACATGGGGCAACTTAGATTTTTGCCAAGGTTATTTCCAAAGAACAACGCAGTCATTGTAGCTCAGTGAAGTGCTTGGTCTTTCAGACTTTGTGTTTTTCTTTAGGCTCTTTATATGGTTACGCACTAAAACAAGTTACATCTCTTAACTTTCTTTTGCTATATATCCTGCAAAGCAGGGAGATGTGGTTTTGCTGTGTTTAGCTGGCTTGTCTTAGGTGACCACTTACACTCATGGATTCTTTCTTGTTCTAGGGAGGGCAACAGCATGGAAGTGCAAGTGGATATTGAATCAAAGCCAGCCAAATTCAGACACAACAGCGGGAGCAGCAGTGTGGATGACGGTCGGAGTAACGCTGGCTGTTCATCGGCCTGCTTGCCAGAAAGCAAATCTGGTGCCACCAAGTGGTCCAAAGAAACAACAGCGGGAAAAAAATGTAAAGGTAAGCTGAGGAAGAAGAGTAGCATGAAGATAAATGAGACAAGAGAGGACATGGATGCTCAGCTGCTGGAACAACAAAGCACAAACTCCAGTGAATTTGACTCTCCTTCTCTTAGTGATAGTATCCCATCTGTAGCAGATTCTCACTCAAGTCACTTTTCTGAGTTCAGTTGCTCAGATATGGAAAGTATGAAAACTTCCTGTAGCCACGGTTCCAGCGACTATCATACTCGCTTCACCACAGTCAGTGTTCTCCCAGAGGTGGAAAATGATCGCTTGGAAAACTCTCCACAGCCAAGTGGAATCCCTGTGCCTGTTCCAACAGCCCCAAGCACTGATGTTCCACAGCTGAGTTACATCGCTGAGGAAAGCATTAATAATGGATCTTTGACAGATGTTGATTTAGGTGGTGGTGAAACACTGAAAGAAACAAACAACAATCATTCACAACATGCTGCGGAAATTAGCACTGCTGTTCAGACTGAAATTTAAGCCTGTAAGTGCTGCAAAAATACATTTACCACTAAGGAACCCTGTCTGAAGGCTGGTTGATTTACATGTGACTTCCATAAGTTTCAGGTGGCCAGCAGAAGCAAGGTTTTGATACAGCTGCGTTTTATATATACTTGTCTGATAAGGCAAAATGCTTCATGTGGATCTTAGACCTGTGTGAAGAGACATGAAGGCTTTAACCAAGTGCATTACAGCAGTACAAATACGTCCATGTTTTGTATTTTTGCCACAACTTTGCTTGAAAGCATATACTTGGTGTATTTAGATTAAAATCAGTAAATTCTTAATGTGTTACGTGCTGAAATGAATAATATGTCCTGCACTGTTCTCTTGGAAAATAAGGGGGTTTGGATAAAATGGGTGTTAGCTGAGTGTTAGTGACTTAAAACCATTCTGGTGTGAATTCTATTTAAGGGAAGCAAAAGTTTTGCAGAGACCTATACAAACATATTTCAACAGTGAATATTGGTAACGATAATTTTGTTTCATAACTGGACACGCTGTATTTAGAGTGCATGTAGAATGATCTGCATATTTCAGATGGATGTAGCCTGTGTCAGAGAGTTTGTGTGTACACTTTGAGCAAAGTTATGGCATTTTACTAATTTCAAAATGGAAGACACTGCTACTTAATAGATGGTGGAACGGAGATGTCACCTGTGAAGAACAGTGGGGTTACTTATTTATTCATGCAACCAACCATGCGGCAGACAAGGCTACTATATAGTGTATAAAAACTGTAAAATAACAATCCAGTGATTTATAAGCATTGTAGAAAAGCAGATGCAGTCACCTTTCATTAGGGGGGGAAAAATGGTGCCCCGTCAATTCTTGGTGCCTTTGGAAAAGACTGGGTTTGAAGTGCCTGGTCGTTTGAGGATTTTACTGTAATGTTTTCCAGAATGTCCTCTTTGGCCACCTTGGATCACAAAAGAAAATCCTAGTGAATAAAATGACTGTGGTAGATAAATGTATAATAATACTGAAGTATTAGCCTACCAAAGACTCACTCAGGCTTTAGTGGACATGACATCTCTTTGCAAGACGTGCGTATCTTCAGTCCCAGAATCAAAGTGCGGTGCAATGACTGCCCAAGTGCAAAGATGGGTTCCAAATATGCTGGCTTTTTTCTTTTTCTTTTGCATATGGAAGATGTACAGCTGAACACAAGCTGAAGTTGGCCAAAGCGCCTGCACTGTTAACATGTTTTTGCTATGTAATTCACTGAAATGGAAAAAAAAAAAAAAGGAAAAAGAAAAAAAGAAATTTTGAATATCACAATAACAGTTAACGATGTTCTGTCTTGTGTTTCATGTATTGCCATTATGGTGCTACTGGAAGTTTGGTTGGGTAAAAAGAAAATGCCATGAGCTGCATTCCTCTTCCATGACTTATCCTTACCAGTTTTGGGAATATGCTTATAACACTAGTGCCAGTTATGTTATTTGGTAATGCTTGTTACAGTATTTGTATATTTGCAATTCAGTTTTGCTCAATAATATGCGTGTAAAGTGCATATCTGAAATAAATGTCTAAATACTGACTTCTAGTGGCCCTTTGCTTAGTCTGCTGAGTAGCCTTATAAAAATGCCTGTGTTCCCAGAAAGTGTTTTTTTTTCCTGAGGTGCTGACTGCTGGCAGCTCTTGTTGCCTTTAAACACTTTCGTTTTGTTGGCTGTGCTTTGGAACTCAAGTGCTCTGCTACTTTGAAATATAAGATCTAAAGTTAGGTACGTTTTGTACAAGACTTCAACCTGATTTTGTCTTACAGAACAGCAATCTCGGTTGCCTCTGGCAGGCAGGGGTGCTGAATGGCTCTCTGAGAGGATGCGGCTCTGGCATAAGCATATTGCTCCTTAAAATTGCACCATCGTGGTTTGGTACAAGCGGGAATCATAGAATGGTCAGAGTTGGAAGGGACCTTAAAGATCATCAAGTTCCAACCCCCCTGCCATGGGCAGGGACACCTTTCCCTAGAGCAGGTTGTTCAAAGCCCCATCCAGCCTGGCCTTAAACACTTCCAGGGATGGGGCATCCACAGCTTATCTGGGCAACCTGTTCCAGTGCCTCACCACCCTCACAGTAAAGAACTTCTTCCTAATATCTAATCTAAATCTCCCCTCTTCCAATTTAAAACCATTACCCCTCGTCTTGTCACTAGACTTCCTGACAGAGAGTCCCTCCCCAGGCTCAGGTTGCTGAGCTAAACACAAACTCTGCTTTCTCTGTCTGAAGTGATACTTTTCTTGGTTCCTTTTGGAACATTGCAGCATTTCTGGGTAACAGCTGGTATTTTTTGGTTGGCTGAGCTGCCTGTTCGTTAGGCTCAGCTTCTCACCTGCATTTGACAGGCACGAAGTAAGAAACAAAGACTGATTGGGATGCAGTACAGAAGACAAAGCTGGATCTCCCTCATCCCAAACCTGTATGTAAGCTGTATTTATATCAGAATGAATAACAAGAGGATAACTGTTATGTTGGGTCAGCTCTAAAGCTACAATTAGAGCATTATTTATACCATTTCCAATGGTGGCAGAAATGGGAAGAGTGAAATGTAGTGTACCCTAGAAATGGTAGCGAGGCTTTATAAGGATAACCAAGCAGATGGCTGAAAAATCTTAACTGGATTTAATTAATTTTAAAAGAACTTCCTAATAACAGTTTGCTTGATTTAGGTGCTTAGGGGAGAGATTTCAGGTTCTCTGCCCTCATTGCACTGGAGGTTTCAAGAAATGAAAAAGTGCCAGAGTCTGGTGGACACAGTGCAGAGAGCTGCAGGAGTCGGGAGAGCATCGTCTGTGTTGCCTGGCAGATGAGCAGTGATGGCACATCACTATACAGTTTACCGGCGTTTTTGGATGCCTTTGGGTGGGGACTTGTCAAAGTGCAACTAGAGCTTTAAGTGGATATTTTAAAAATTTACCTTTTTTTAAGCAGAAATTCTTTGTGGATCCACTGCTGCAGTCTGGGCTCTGGTGTGGATGCTGCTAGGCCAGAGGCAGCCCTCTCTTGGGAACGGTACTGCTTGCCTGTGCCTGCTGCCGTCTTACTTTCTGGCAGTCACATCAACTAAAAGTCTTGGGGGTTTGAGTGTGAAAGGGACAAAAGGTACGTGACATCCTCCTTCCTCAAGTATTATTTTGAGAGGAAATGTTAATATTCTATCAGTTCAGGTGAAATTGAGGCAGTTGAGCAGAAACTTAGAAATAAACCTGGGAGAACCTTTCTGAAGTGATAAAGGTCTAAACTGCACCATTAGTACCTTGTCTGCTCCTATCTGCCCCAAAGGTGACATCCACCCGGCCTTCTCAGATGGGAGAATCTGATGTTCCTGTGGGAGGAAAATGTTTTCCACCTGAGGGTCAAAGAATCCCCAGGTCTAATATTGGCAAGAAGCACACAGTCCCAGACTGGTGGCGTTGTCTCTGTTACCTTTGGTTTCAAAGGATCGGAGAAACAGTGGTGGAGTTGCCATCCCTGGGAGTATTCAAGAAACATGCAGATGTGGCACTTCATCTGGGAGCAGAAAGCAGGGAGCCCACAGCTGGGCACGCTCACCCATGAGCATCTGGCCCTGCATCCCTCCCCTGTCAGGGCTGCTGCACCCCAGGGTACCCAAGCAGCAGCCACCCAACCAAGGCCAGAGAAGCCACCACAAAATCCACAAACTCTCGTTTTTACATGGAAGCAAATAATGAGAAAGGATAGAGAACAAGAGGCTTCTGAATGCGCCACTCTGTGTGCTGGGCACTCTATCCCCCTGCAGCCCCCCTCACTTACCAGCAAAAACACTCTTGTGTCACTGAATTTATTTAGGAGGGTGGCATTTAGCAAGCAGGAACTGAGACATAGCACAGGGCTGCAAGGAAGTGACAGCAGTGCCCTGCATGGCCGCGGCTGGAGGCTGTGTGTCACACTGAAACGTGTTACATCCCAGCGGGGAGGTAACCAGGAGGCAGGGAACGACGGCTCCGTACTGGTAAGTGACATTTCATACCCTTTCAGGCAGCCACCAGGGTTTGATACCCAGCTCCGAGCTGCAAAGGTGGCTGCAGCTCCCGGGCAGTGAGCGGAGTTTCACTGAGTTGGGTCATAAATCTCGATTTGCAAGCAGGGAAGGAGTCAAAAATATATGTTTTGTTTGTTGCAGTGAACAAGTCTAAATACTAAAGGCCTGGCAGCTGCAGAGAGCAGCCCTTTATTTGTGCCAGTGGGTTACAGAGAGCCGAGCGGGGCGTGAGGAGTGGAAAAAACTTCTTACATTTAGCTGAGCAAAGAGCGTGGTTTGTCAGGACCTGGGCTCTGGCCAGGTTCTCCTGCCTGGCCCACTGCACAGGGAGGTAAAAAGGGTGGTGGTGAGGGCTCTGCTAAAAATGCAGTTTTTTGGCCAAACAGCACCACCATGGCATTCATCCCTTGGGCCCCAGCACCTCTTCTGCCTGGAACCAGCTTCTTTAAAAAATACAAAAATACTTGGGAGGGAGCAAAGTAAGGAGGGCCAGCCCCCGGTCCCCGGCACGCTCTGCTCCCTCCCCACTACCTGCCTTTTCATCTGTTAGAAAAAGAAACTCCCCATCTCTCCACCCGTGTTAAAAACAGGGATTTGCCAGCCCGGCTCTTCAGGAGGGTGTCACTGCCACTGCTGGCCAGCTTTCGGCCACTTGGGGACCAGCCTTCACTTGCCTGTTCCCATCACCTGAGCAACGAATGACGTTCTCTGCCTGAAGCATGTTTTCATATTGTTGTGGGGTTTGGTCTGTTTGTGGATTTGTGTGGGTTTATTTTTTTGCCTTTTTTTTTTTTTTTCTCCCCAAATGTGTGCGCTGAGAGGGTAAGTATCAAGCCCCAGAGAGAAACACTGAGCTGGGCTGTGGGTCTCCCTGCCACAAAGCCAGGTTTGCTGCTTGACAGTCTCTTCCCCCTCCTCATAAGAGGAAATGCTTTATTCTCAAAAGGATATAAACCCAAACGCCAACAAAACATCCACCCCTTTGTCCATGCTGTTGTTTCTGTGCCCCACTATCTCCATGGAAGCCACACAAGGAGTCACCTGCTGCAGGGCTGAGGTGCACAGCTATGTGCTGCTCAGCAGCAGCCCTGCTCAGCCTGGATGCTGAGCAGAAGAGATGATGCCTGTGGCCTGGGACCAGTCTCAGGAAGAGTGTGGCCGGCAGGTTGAGGGAGGTTATCCTGCCCTCTGCTCTGCTCTGGCGAGGCAACATCTGGAGTACTGTGGCCAGTCCTGAGCTCCCCAGTTCAAGAAGTACAGGGAACTGCTGGAGCAGGTACAGCAGAGGACCACAAAGATGATGAGAGGCCTGGAGCACCTCTCTTATGAAGAAAGGCTGAGGGACTTAGGTCTTTACAGCCTGGAGAAGGCTGAGGGGGGATCTGATGAACACCTGCAAATACTTAAAAAGTGGGTGTCAAGAGGATGGAGCCAGTCTTTTCAGTGGTGCCCAGTGACAGGATACGAGGCAACAGGCACCAACTTGAATGTAAGTAGTCCCATCTAAACATGAGGAGGAATTTCTTTACTTTGAGGGTGGCAGACCCCTGAACTCAGAGAGGTGGTGGAGTCTCTGTGGAGCCATTCAAAATCCACACGGGTTCCTGTGCAACCTGCTTTGGCAGGGGTGTTGGACTAGATGTTCTCCAGAGGTCCTTTCCAACTCCGTATCATTCTGTGATTCTGGCCAGGGTAGGTTGGGGGTTGTTTAAATGCTCAACCAGCCAAACCTCACGGTCTGCCTTAAACTGAAGGGCTCAGACTCACCACAGGGAAAGCGAAAAACCCCTCCCTTGCTGTGGTTTTTGCTAGTGCTGATTTTCAGCTTTCCAGCCAAATCTGCCCTCTTCTTACTGTCACCCAACTCCGGACGTTCTCACCACTCGCTCTTTGCCATGAAGTCACCTGCCTTCTAAAGCAAAGTGCTGACTTTTGACATCGGGGGATGTTTGTTACTGAATCTCTCACTGATGCATGTGGGTAGAGCCTGGCTCCCCCCAGCCAGCCGAGTGAGAGCTTTGCCTGCACCCCTGCTGCAGGTCTCCATTCAGGACAGTGTAACACGGGGTAACTCCAGCCTCCTGATCTGCTGATCTCTGATATTTTTTACCTCCAACTGAGCTAACTGGTGTTTCAGGTGCTATTCAAGCTGGCAGGTAGTCCTAGGCTCCTGGACTACTTTTCCCTGGACGACTACGAGGTTTCTAGTTTAATCAATACTTTGTGATGAATAGTGTCTTAATATTAACTGTGATACTGTACAGCCATCTATGAAAACCCATTTGTCTGCTTTCTTGTGGGTAAACAATTTATTAAGAACACTCCATTTAAAAATCTCTTGTCCTTTAAAGCCCTTTTGTCTTTCAACAATGTCCAATTGTCTCCTAAACTTACTAAATTATGTTTTTATTATGATCTACTGCTGCAAAGGTTGTGATTTTTGTCTTCAGTGTCAAAACAAACTGTACAAATGAGATAGATACACCGGTCAGCAGTCAGACTGGTGCTTTACATCTCGAGAGCTTTTAAAGCCTGGGGTTTTGGGTGGCACAGAGAAAGATTTAACATCCTCAAGAGCTTTTGTGATATGGCAGCTTTTGACATTGGCTCTTACCCAATTACAGTTTTCAAGCAACTAAGGCTATTTTAAAATTACATAGCTGAGTTTTATGCTTTCTTCTTCCTAATCTGTGTATTATTAATACAATAAGTAATACATTGGAGGATTGTAATTAAAACTTATGCATTACTTACTGTTATTAAAAATACTCTGAACTCTATCAAATGAAAATCGATTAAGTTTTCTAAACCATGTTGCACACATTCAACGGATCTTTTCTGAACATACTAAATAACAGTGGAAAAAATGAAGACCCAAATGACTAACACAGCAATCAGTGAATATGAGCCTTTCCCACTACGACTGAAGAACGAAACTGGCACTTTGCTGGTGAAGCCCAATTGGTTATGCACTGATTAGATGAGCAATGGAGCTCTCTTGAGCATATGACAACCTCATAAAAAGAGGACATCTAAAAACCAAAACCAACCAGTTGTATTGACAGGGCTTTAGGAATTAAAAGCCTCGTTCCTGGTATTCCACTCCAAGACAAAACACATAATCCAAATGTCAGAATCATAAGCCTAAAGAGTATGGGACCAGAAAAGAGAATCTGTACTTGTACTTTTCAAGAAAAAACTTTATTAATAGTTTTAACTGAAATACACCTGAGAAAAATTTTCATTAGAACAACATTCTTAATATTTCTGCAGTGCTAGTGACTTTGATATACATCTATATCACATGTGCAAAGAAGGCATTTGGGTATTTGTAAAATTTAAAAGTTTCATCTTGAAAAAAGGAGCTTTGTCAGAATCAAATATAAAACCTAAAGTACTGCCTGAACTAAAATTCAAAAAAAATAATCATACTGGTCTACACAATGGTTTTACTTTTAGCTTTATCAATATGTCTGTAAGCAGAAACAGCTGGTGTTTTAAATAATCTGATTACAAAACTCAAGAGTTAAGTATTTTTATTGCTAAGTGCAGCCACTTCTCATGTTCACCACTGTCACTTCAAAGGCCACACAAACCAGGAGGCCTTCCACATGCACAGAAAAAACCATACCTCTCTGTGCGCTAAAATTACTTGCTTGTTAATAATTTTAACATACCCTTTTATTTAATAATGAATTATTTTGAGTCAGTGTTCTATGGCAAGTTAATATATTATTCATTCACTTTGCTGCTAAGCTGTATTGCACCAAAAATATTTAAATCTGTTTTGTATAGGCCAGGGAGAGAGAAGACACAGGTGGCCTCTAGCAGTTCAGCTGAAAAACGTTAATACTTTTTGTAAACTCATTTTAGCAAGGCTATTGCCAACTGACCTGTTCATCTCGAAGATGCTTCTTTATCACAAGAACACACAACTCACAATATGATGTAACAAGTGATGCCTAAAAGTGTATTATCTATTGTACCATCAAGATAATTCACATTTTATATATATATGGTAAAATATATATTTATATATATAATTAACAGTCTAAATAAAATCAGTATGCCAAATAACAGCAACTCTGTTGCTGAACACAAAGACATGCATTAAATTCTAGAGATTAAAAATGTATACAACTACAAGAATAAAAGAGCAGCAAGTTTTAAATGTGCATATGCTGTCAAAACAAAATAGAGTTCAAAGAGTCCAGGTAAAGCCCCACTTCAACCCATGCAAGTCTGCAAAGTTCATACATTCAGCTCATAAACATGAACCACATGTATGCAACCAACACATTTTAACTTCTTAAAGTTCATAAACCTTTTTAAGGTTCTCAAGATCTTCCAAGGAGTACTGATTATTCTCATTTTCTGAAAGTAAGTCAAACAGCTGCTGAACCTGTTCTTTCTCATTTTTGCTGAGGAGGGCCAGCACTACCTGAAAAAAGAGATTGTTACACAATTAGCACAGGTTTCTTGAAAATCAGTATTTGACAGAGATACAAAATCAGTGTATCGTTGCCTTTTAAGATAAGAGACAATTTCCTTCACGTTTTTGGTCCACGTAAGTATATGTTCAATCTAGGTTCTTACCTTAAATCTTTCTGCTTTGCTCAAGTAGAGAAGGTGCTGGTATACAAGGCCAGGATCTTCTCCAAGTACATAATATTCCAATGACTGGATAAAAATCATAAAGATTTCTCCTTCGAGTTTGTTACTTAGCAGCACTGGCAATTTTTTTGGATCAGTAATTTTTAAAAGTTCTGCACAAGCAGCTTTGTCCTTATTGGTATTCACTGCATTTATAGTCTGACCGAAGTCATAAGGATTAGATGGCTCAGAAATACGCAGTTTCTCGGAGGTCAGTGGTGCACTCTTTGGAACTGCTTCCTTAGAAGCAACACGATCGCTCACATCTGATGTAGCAAACTGTCCCTCTTCCTCTTCATCAGTCACCTCCACAAAGACAATGGCAACAAATCATTTTGGACATACAGATAGCCTGAAGCTTCATAAGCTGCATACTTATATCCATCAATAACGTCACTAAATTAAAGTTAGCATTTTACCCTTCACAAAAGAAAGACACCTATGTGCTTGTCTGTAACTCGATTAAAATGGAATAATATTGATAAATCCCAGTTTCTAATAAAATTTTCCTTACTCTTCTTTGCAGCCTGTCTTCGTAGGAACTACCTTTTAAGCACAGCAGACAAGACAGGGAGGGCTCTCTGAAGGGGCAGCTGTAATTATGGCAGCAAACAAATGCTTCCTGTCCCACCCCTGGAAACACTACTGCTGCCAGTAACGTAGTCATCTGGTCTCTCAACTATGCAGTGACTTCCCAAACCTCAAACACACCCCAGGTCCCTTTGTCACAACTTGAAGCTTAACTAACACTATACCCGGCTTATGCCAGTTACATAAAATCCCATGAACTCGTGACAATGTGAAGTGTTTCAATAAAACAAGTTGTTTCTGTATTAATGATTGTAGTTTCCACTGTACCACCATGCTGAAATTACATTATCAAATTACTGTATCACTCTCTGGAGTGGTAACCATATGTTTTAACTATATTTTTTAAAATTAAAAGGAAAAAATTCTTAAAGGACCAGCAAAGCTACAATCCAGAATTATCAGATGACTGAGAAAATCCTTTCATTGCCTAATTCTACCCAGCACTCTGCAAGGTTAACATTCTGATCCAGTACCTAATATTACATCACATATTCTTTTTAGAAGATCCTACCAGTGTTTTACCCATACTCTTGCTCCCTAAGGCAGGATTTTATTCTTCAGTAACTTCACTATGAGCACAAGAAGAGTCAGCACGCCAGGTGACAGTTAACTTCTACCAGCACGGCCCCAGAGGCTTCCCGCACAGCACAGACTTTAAAAGCAAAATTGCTATTTGACAGTCACATTCCCAAAACCAGGCATTTCAAAGTCTAAGCAGTCTTTGTTTACAAGGAACAAATCCTCAAGTTTAGTGCGATCTAAATGTACTTCTTCCCATTTCTGCTGTGGTTCTGAATACACTTCAAAACAGTCCAAGCTTTACTATAGAATGTAATGGATATTAAATGCATCATATGGAAGAAGCCTCCAATATGCCCTCAAAATAACATGAAAAATACAACCCCACCCCAAAAAAATGTAGACCTAAGAAGTACAAAACAAAAGCTTTAGCACTATCTCTTAAAACATGTGCCTTCTCTGTTGCCTTCTTTTGAAAAGGAACAGATTTACCTCTTGTATGGTTATCTTCTTCCTTTGCTTTTGTGGACTGCCAGGTACAGCACTGCTGTGAAGGTTAAGCAGTTCCATTACCTCCTCTAGTTCCCTTTTTGCTTCAAGAACGTTTGGATCTATTAAAAGTACTCTGTTGAAATCATCAACACTGGCTTGATAATTCTGTAAGCAGAAGGGCAAATTATTTCCTTCGTAAGCACATTGTTAGAAAAATAAATTTGAACTATCATACTGTTCTTTAGGAACAGAAAGAAAAGAAAAAGAAATAATTTTAAGAAAAATAAAAACGCTATGATCTTGTCATTAAGCACAAAAATAATCTAAATACAGACATTGTAATCTCATTAGAGGGAGAAAAGGAAACTGTAGATGAGTCTGAGTTAGTGTCTTGTGACTAACTACTTCCATATTAAAGATGTAATATGAAATAATTCATTCTGAGAAACAAAATTCTGTATCAGAGACTACATTATTGAAGATTGCTGCTTTAAGCATAACGGCTTACAGCACAACACTTCCTCAAGGTCCATATAATGCCAGTCAAGCCACAGCCTTGTGTACTTGCTTTGCCAACAGAAGAGAGCTAAACTAAACTTAGATCAAAAACACACCTAATCTTCCTGGGCTTCAGTCCCACAGACCAGCTCTTACAGTTTGAGACAGGCAATTTTTGGTAATACTTGAGAAGACTGGGATTATGTTACAAATTCTGGAATAAACAGTACTAGAAAGACAAGCACACTGACAGAGAGGCACTAAGTCACAGTTCCTCGATAGTCAGCCTGGTCATTTGTTTAATGTTTTTATTTCAAAATTTGACATTAGGAATTGATTGGTTTAGACTAAATTTCCTGAAGAGAGGAATTTAACAGCATCAATTCTGAGGAAGCCTAGAATGTCATGTAGAAAAATCAAGACACCTTGAGGGTTGGAGTATCAAAAATAAGGATGAAATATAGCAGTAAACAGTAGAAGACCATGGAGACAGCAGAAGATCAACAGAATTTCTTTGTGTGAGTGACCTAGTATTTCTTCTGTTCCCATGCGGTACCACAGCATTACTGTAAGTCATTCATATTAACATGGAAAAAATCCTGATATACCAGCTGAGGTATCTCCTCAGCATCTCAAATGTAATAAAAGCACGAATGTGCAAGTCAATCGTATTCTCTTTCCTACATGGAATATTTTGTTCAGTACTGAGGACCAGGATTCAAGGTGCAAAGACACTGAAGTATGTTTGTAAGTGAACTGCAGTCTGCTATGTCATCAAGGAGCAAAAGAACTACAATTATTTTGCCCTACCAAATGAATGCAGAAAGGGAGCAGATTGTTTTCATCAGAAAATAGCTGCTAATTAAGCTGAATCATTTGAATTACAGTTGTGAAGATTCAAAACTACAGAGAAATAAGATTCTGGAACAGACTTCTGAAAACAGTCACAAGGGTCAGCAAATAAGCAGCCCTCCTGGATTTAAAACTGCAGCCTGACAGACTTTGCAACAAAAGTCATACAAGATGGTTGCACCCAAAGCAAAGAGACCAGACTACCAGCCCTAGGAGATGGGGCCTGGGGTCCTGTGTCCTATGTTACAGACCTACTTCATCACACAAGCACGATCTCTTCCTCATCTCCCCTTAACTACATCTCAATAAGTCTCTTTAAAAAACCCAACCCCCTTAATTTCCTACATTAAATTCCACTGCAGCTTTTGTGCTTAAATATCTGGGTATTTATATATAAATAATACTTCCCATCTTAGTTTGGGCTTTGCCAAACTACATGCTTTTAGCTCTTAAGATTTTTCATTACCAAGTTGTTTGTCAACCTCAAATCACTTTTGTTGCTTTCTCTGGTTTTACGAATCATTCAGATTCCTGGAATTAGCAATAATGAAGGCACTGAATCCAACCACAACAAAACATTTTGAGAGTCTCCAGATCAGGACTGCTCTGAAGGAATCCATGAACAATGAGTTTCAGGTTATGTCTTCAATAATGCAAAAATATAACTTTTTTCTTGGATATTCAAAAAGGCAGAAGTTATTTCCACAATTCTTGACATTCTTCACTAGTGTGTAACTCCCTTTTTTTGACTGGTAGAATTACTATGTACCTTTGCTCGTATTTACACAGTTTTTTTAATCAGCTTCAACAACATAAGGTTACAGGTGATTGATACCAGGCAGCTTGGTACAGTTTCAGAAAATATTTTACACAAAATTAAGACTTTTCACCTTTGGAAATTAATCAAAGCAAACTTTCAAAACTTCATAGCTACTGTGACAGAGGAATACTTCCATCCCAAATGAAAAATTCCATGGTTCCTATGACTTGCATTTGGAATTATAACATTGGATGCGAATAGACAAAGCACAAACAGATTCTCCTCAGGTGATTTGTAAGCTGGGAGACAGTCAGGTCATTTTTTGTTAAGGCATCAAACGTAATGGAGGTCTGAGGTAAGTATTCATTCGATGTACACTGCTGAAACTTGGTGGATGCTTGGAGTGATCACCTCCAGTTACAAAGAACAACATGGGAGAAACCACTTAAGATGCTTGTTTCAAGACATTAGAAGATTTATTACAAAATAGAGTGTGATAGCTGCCACCATGAACATGATGGCCAACAGATGTGCAAATTTCATAATTCAGTAACAAGTACAAGCTGACAGATAGGGTAAGGGTTGCTATGAAAGAATTATGAAGTGTAGAAGCTAATTAACATCACTGAAGAAGGGGAACCAACAGAGGGATGAACAAAAGGAACGACATGGTTCAAGTGATGGAATATGAGACTTGCAATTGCATTCAGGATGGATATAAGTGATGGAAGTGTGAATTTATGATGATCAAGTAGAAGGATACTCAAAAACCAGTGTGTAAGATGAGCACAGTACAGAAACCACCACCACTGTGTAAATGGAAAGGGAGAGGCTGGGTAGCAACATGTCAACAGAATGAGAAAGTAGATTACTGACAAAGGTTCATGTGTTTGGAGAAGGAAGAGCAAGAGAATAAAAATAATTAATACCCTGGAGTAATATGACAAGCACTCAAATATGAGCAGATGCCAAAAGACAGCTTGAGATTGTAATTTGGACAGATGAAGACAGACTTGGAGAGAATCCATTTGTCATCAGCAAAGATACAGTAAAAACCCTGACAGAAGACACACACTGGGATACCCAGAAGAACAAAGCTGCAACTTGCTTAACCCATCTCCAGTTAAACCTCATGTATTCCAATATTCTTGTATTTTCTTAAATTATTACAAGTCAACACATGCAGGTTTAAGTTGCAAAAATATTTACACAGTATTTTACATATGCCTAATGCTCTACAAAGTAATACATTATCAGCACTGCATACTTTTTTATTCACCCATTTACTGCAACTACCTGATTGCCTCTGAAGAGGATAAGCAAGTTTAGAAGTGCTTAATACCTGCCATGTTCTTTTTCCTCACCTGTAATCCTTTGTACGCTAGTGCTCTTCTATAAAAAGCTTTAATATTAGAATCTTCTATCTGAAGAACATGATCACAATCTTGCTTAGCCTCTTCATATTTATACAGTTTCAAGTAACAGAGAGCTCTAACACAGAAAAACAGAATACACTGCAATATAAGTAAATTCTACAGTGCTGTAGTGCCAACAGTATCTGACTCATAAATGTTAATTACAATACTTCACACAATTCAGTCTCAAGGCGGAATTTTTAAAGTACATCAAACCCAGTAAGTAACGTCATTGGATGGATTTAGAGAGTGCCAATTTCTGCAATAAAAGTCAAAATTCCAAGCATGATTAATGCTTGAAGTTAGGCAGATATGTAAGGATTTTAAAAGCAGAGCCTATGCGAGTATAACACAGCAGTATAGAAGAAGCTGATACAGTAGTTGATTTTATTATATTTTTATCCATTCCGAATGAAAAAAGTGCTCTAGATTAAGCAAGCAATACTGCTTTCCGCACCTAACTATTACTTGGAAGTCTACTCAAGTACTGGCCTAATCAAATCCTTCTTAGTTTGTGAAAGCTGATAAGATTACAGAATAAAGAATTATGCTGCAGAATTAGGTCAACCTTTAAAATAATGCTGCTGTCTGACCCTGTACCTACTTCTATTCTCTCAAAATGTAAATTTTCTCTGAATTATTACTCTTCATATTTGAGATACTGCTACTGCACTTTAGTTTTTAATTAAAGTCATACCAGTATTCTGAAAAAACGCTGCAAAATGCCGTAATTCTAATTTTTACGATTGCTTACTCTACTTATGTAAAGATTTTCAGACACATAGCACTGACATTAATACTTACTCTTCTTGGAAAATAATGAGGTTTAACAAAAAATTCATTTTGTTATTAGATACACTCATCAAGTAGGAAAAAGTACTATTTTTTTTAAAACAGTAACTGAAAGGATATGAAATCTGTATTTGCAGTGAGAAAATGTAACTATTGTTATTCCAGAAAGTGGGGTTAGAAATGACATTTTTACCTGTTAGTGTAGATCGCACATTCCTCGGTATTTAACTTCATGCATTCACTGTATTTATTTACAGCTTCTTCATATTTACCCTTTTTTACAAAATCATTCCCTTCATTTTTTAACGTCTTGAACTTCTCCTCAGCTTTCTCACCTACATTACGAAAGGATCACAGTGTTACATAAGAAAGTCAGTTCATTAAGGGCAGCTGAATAATCTACCCAGACTAAGAACAAATGCCTGACAACTGGAGTATCTTCACCGGTCCACGCGCTGCCGTTTCTGTCCTAGATCTCCCTGCTGCTCTAAGAAATGTGTAAACCACCATGTCTACATTTGGGACAAGACAGACTTCCCCATGCTCCAGACTAGCTATTTTGCTAAAAATTACAGGAATGCAACAGACAGCTCTACACGTTCACCTCCTTCTGTCTACTCCTCCTGTGTGCTAGAGGGACTACGGTATCTCCACTGACACACTGGTTTTATTAACAATGCTGGAGATTTAATGAGCTGGACTAAAGGCCTTCTAGATCTTCACCATCACACCAAGGCGGCCACCATCTGATCTAATATTCTTTCTGCAAGTCTCACAACTACTATACCAAACTGACACAGACAAATCATCACATCAGTAGGGATTAGTGATACATTAGCAATATTCTGTAAATTATTATTTCTAAAAGATGCTTTGAGAAACCTGAAACTATACTATACTTTTAAAATTAATATTGTGTTCTTCCATAAATGTCTGTCTTTCAAAACTCCACATCATTTGTTGCATTGTTGCTTCTGGGTTACACTACAGTTTTTAGCTCTATTTGCAGTGGAAAACTAATCCTGACTGCAGTTTCATGCTCTGTTGTGAGCAAACTAATAGCAACATAGCTCTAAGTAAATCAAAACGAAAAAATCTACTTTTCGTACCCTGATAAAGAATATGAGCCCCTTGACAAGCATTAGGCTTTAAACACAGTAAATGCCCAGATAATTTTAACCAATAATTAAATTTGGTGATTTCTTTTATAAAATCACGGCAGTCTCCTATGCCAGAAAACTGTATGTGGATCTGGGGGGGAAAAAATTACATGACAACGTGAAACCAGAACAGATGTATGCAAAACACACCACTAAATTATAACTCAAGTTGTAAGACACAAAAACCAACAGACAGTTCTTGCAAAGAAAGGTCAGCCATCAGTAAGGTTTAACTACTAACTGAACGTTAAACTTTATTGCTGGCGCCCCTCCAGCACCAGAGAAGAAAAATTATGACAGTCTTGCATTTAGTATTTCTAAAGACAAAGCCTAACCAAAGCCCATTCTATTTGGAATAGACCGAGATGTTTTACATGAAAATGCTGCCAGAGCATGCTTCATGAAGACAGCGATGGCCAGTTTCATTAACATTTGTAACAGGCTAAACATGATCACTAGTGTTCTCAGGAGCCAAATAGTAAAAATCTAACAAGCTGTATTCCAGAACAACAGAAAAAAGCTGGAGTACGATCAGTACAACAAAAAGCACTTCTCAAGCGAAGAATTCATGTTTAATAGCAACAGTTGCTCAAAATAACAGTTTTCTACTTCACTTTCAAGGCCCCCAAAGTTAAACCCAATCACTCCCCAATCCCTAATAGGAATGTACCAGGAATGACATGTACTGACAACAAGCTGTCATGAAAATACTTGCAAATGGACATTTTAAAAAACAGAGTAAAATTGTTATCTATTTAATTCAGCTTCAATTACACATCAGCAGGCCTCAGGTTTCTTAAATGAAAAATAATTCTCTGCAACACGACTGAAGTACTGACGTAGTACTAGTCATATTGTATATAAACCACACTATAAAAAGTTTCTAGTACAATGTCTTATTTTTGAGAAAAACATCCAATTCTCATAATTTACATATTTGTAAGTTGTTTTACATCATGTACAAATAAATTCAATGTTATGTGGAAGATCATTTTGAAGTCATTAGATTTGTAGTGCCCAAGAGTGGAGTCTGAGGACATGCATTATTGCAGTAATGCACGACAGGTAACCCCTATCACTGCTGCATATTTAGCCAGCAGTCCAGGTGCACATTGCAGTCCTCTATGTGTTAATTGAGGGGAGATTATCTTCAGCACTACTTGTCTCTACACTGAAATAAACTCAAAGGGGAACCAATTAACAGTTCCATAAAAAAAATTATATAGTAAAGGCCTTTGCAAAAAGAACGTTCGATGTCAATAAAAACAGGATCAGAAAGGTTCTTTCACCTGATTTACTGGAGGAGAAAAAAGTAAACTGTAATGAAGGGGAAAAAGTCATGAGGAAGAAAGCATCCTAAACTAGTTAAGGACTCAGTGCCTATGTGTAAACAAGTCCAGAACTAACATCTGTGAAAGGTGACTACTAAGTGGCTGCTGTCAAAGTCAGAATCCGCCATAAAAAAAACAATGAAAAATCAGGAGTGCTCTTCCATTCCAGGAGTGGTCATTTCACCACCTTTCTATTCTGAAGAGCTGAGTAATGCTTTCATAAAAGATTAAATGACAGCTACAGATTATGCATCTGATTGTGCTACTGAGGTTTGGTTGGTTGGTTGGGTGGTGGGGTTTTTTGGAGAAAATTGTGTTGTAACTGTAGTATGATGTCAGGGAAACGACGATACTTGTAATATACTCAATATACTGCTGATGAGTATTTCTGTTGTATTTTCTTTTATTTTATATAACTTCAGCCACACCACTTGGCTTAAAAAAACATTCCATAATAACTGTGGCTCTATAAAGCACATTAAACCCAATCATGTAAATGACCATCATGTAAGAGCTTTTCATAAGGGTCTCTGATAAATATTCTTTGACATTATTAAATAATATTCCATTTTTCAATTAAAAACATTTTCCACTTTTCTACTTTTCATTTTCTACTTTTTTTTCTATATATGCTGTACATACGATTCATCTGCAACTGTTCTTCTCTGTTGATATCCGTAGTACTTTCTGGCTTATTCTCTGAAGTAAAGTTTCCTCCATTCCACCGGTGTACCTGAGCAGCAACCGGGACAACTGGAATTGGTGGCAATTTCTCCCTCCAGCTGGGACCATCCTGATCTATTAAAGTCTTTGTTATTCTGAAAGAGAAAAGCCCCACCAACATGACTTTTCATATCTTTAACTGACACTTTAATAACTTACACCCAAATTAAATAATGCAGTGTTCCAATTTTTCTAAAAACAACTGATGCATTATCTTTAGGACTAATTTAAAAAAAAGACTGTCACATCAGTCAACGGTATTGCACTCATTTAAGATTTAGACTGGTTCCACTTTTTAGAGTACTTACACTAGCATTCAGAAGACAAGAGGTGACTTCAGCATGATCTGTAAATATTTAACCAATGACTATTTTGCAACTATGCTCTAAATGCTGCTCATGTATAAAGAAATAGGGAAAAAAAAAGATTTATTTTGATTTTGTTTACTTTTCTCAGCTGTTCATAGGTATCTGCAACAAATATAGATTACAATACGCTCAAAGGGTGGTACCTAAATTTGCCAATGTCAAATTAAACCTCTTACACAACAATTCTCTAAATAACCAATGCTGGTCACAGTGTAGGTATTAAGCTGTGTTTTACAGAACAGTCAGAAATTTGCCAATTAATCATTCTTTATCCCCATTTAAAAATGCTAAGAAAATACACAAAAACCATTTAGTCTTTCCTAAACCCACACACATATATTTATAGGTGAACTATTTCTGTACATGAGAGGTCCAATCCAAAATTCATTCCAGTGGGAGTTCTTCACTGCCGTCATACATTTTGGAGAGGGACCCAAGTAAACAGAATGAGCTAAGCTACACAAGACTTCATGGTTCTGGTAAATTTCTGTAGAGTTTTGTTGTTTTTTTTTTTTAAAAAACCCAAACAAATATTAATCAAGTAATAGTGAGATAAACGTCTTCTGATCTCAAAATAAGCATGAGCTGAGATCAACTGATGGTAAGTCTAATATCTACTTAAACAAAGGAAAATTCTGAATTGAGTAGTAAAGCAGGTCACACGCTAGAGCAAATAAACCTGGAATTTGCGTATTAGGTGCATTTCCCCATGGAATACAGGTGTTAAAAACCCATACTACATGAATACACATAAAAAAAATTAAATAATCAAGAACCTTGAATGTGACACGAAGAATGAGACAGAATGAGCAAAAATTACCCAAAACTTGATTAGTTTTGTTTTTTAAGTATTGCAATAGCAGCTATAAAACAAACAAATCAAAGCCTCGGTATAATACAGCAACAGAGTCAGAGCTCTCAGGACCAAATTTTTTTCCCATTAGGGTCTGATGGAAAAAACAATACAAGAAGCAGCACCTGTTCTAATCTTCTTTATTCTAAGACAGACTTTATCAAACATAGCTTAACAAGCAATACAGACTACAAGGGTTGTTTGTAGAGCTATAGTATCGCATAATGCTGCATGAAACATACCATTTATTGTATTTTTAAATTGAAAATAAGTTTCTTCATACAGAATATCCCATTTCATAGTATTATCTAGGTGCTTTATTTGTTTTCTAAGTGAACAAGAATATTTTTCTGTGTTAGCTGTATAAGCCCTTCCAGGGGCTCTCCTCTACCTCTATCATTCCTAAGCAGTATTTTATAGGATGTATCAACAAAGCAGCTTGTTCAAGTACTGTTTTGTTCTAGTTGTGCTAAAACTTCAGTTTGTTTAATGATGGTCTGAATGAAATTGTTAAAAAATTGTGGCAAACCATCATAAATTAAACAGCTCTAAGATTTACTCAGGTTATTTTAATGGAGAGCACAGTCTTTTGCAAAAACACATACCTGTGTGCCATGACCAGTTTAAAAACTACAGGTATCTCATGATAAAACTGGGACAAATACACTTATTCACCACTACCTATGCCCTGACTTTACCAAACGATCCTGCAGTTTTCGAGTTCATCACAAATTTCTTTGCACAGTACAATACTCATATTGGTCTTTGTAATAAAAGCTTCCGATCCACTGCAATTTGCTAACTGATGTTAAATGAGTTGAGACAACTGGAATTAAACTCCAATTTAGTAAATGGCAATGCATAAACATATTTCCCCAAATAGAGCTTCTGTATTTCTAACAGCAAATAATAAAACACTCAAGAAGAAATTAAAATACACAAAGTAGGAAACTCATTGATGTTCACAAAGGTAGGAAAACACCACTACTTAAAAGCATGCTTAAAATGCATTTTCCCGTGACCTGGCACACACCATTAAAAGAATTTCCAATTTACTTAAAAATCACCTCAGGATAACCAGTAACATAATTCAGCATCATCAAATCAATATGATAAACACTTAAATAACTGTTTATACTTGTTTTCAGTTTACTTCTCATAAAAATATGTACTTACAGTCCTAATTATGAACTTCTGATTGCAAAATCAAGTAAAGGCTTTATATTATTAATGGTTTTATACTAAAAATTCTACTTGTACTTACATGAGAATTATTAGAAATATTAAACTGAACACACATTTGATTCTAAGGTTTCTGGAAAGCCTGCTTAGTTAGGCAAGTACAAAAACAGAAGTCTTAACACAATTTGTCAAACCCTTATACACAAGTAGGATGATGAGTGTTTCCTGTTGGCTTCCCACAGCATCACCATTCAATGTCCCACAGTACCTTAAAACCAAAGAAATCCACCAATAAAAGTAGGTTGTTAAGATACAGTATTCCTAGTATAAAAAAAAAATTTAAACTACATTTTGGGGTTGTCCCTTTCAGTTAAAAGACAGTAAAGAAACTAACATTTTTTCAAAAGTCTGTTACTTTGGAAATGAAAATGAGTACTTTGGTAAACAATTTCAGTTCAATTCATAAATGATAAATTATGAAAAACTGTAGGAAAACTTCAATTACGTGGGAGGTCTATGCTTTAGAAACGAAGAATTTGCAAGCAAAAATGAATTACCAGCAGAAGAGAAGGAGGAAGAAGCAGCAGAAATAAGGTGATGGGTTGCCAGGGAGGAAAGAGTAATGAGCTGTGAAGCTAAAAACATAAGGAAGGCCTAGAGAGGAGAAAAGGAAGAGTGTTAAGGGAAAAAAGGGAATAAGCTTATTACTAAACAAATTACAGGTCAAGGAGAAATATGAAAAGAGTATCTACAGATAGAATAAGCCAAAAAGATCCAAAAAAAGTATACTAATCACATAGATAACAGGATGAGCAGTTACCTGACCTAGTCAAGTGCTCTATTATCTGTATAGATACAGGAGATCAGTAACAATTTGTTGTGTTATGAATAATGAGATTTCTAAGAGGAGATCATAAAGTGTTGCGATCTCCTTTGGCCACCTCTGGTCAAATACACAGAATTTAAAGATATTATGGACTTTTAAATCACATAATAAGATAAGTGCTCATAGCCTTGCCTTAAAAAGAAAAAGTTACTATGTTCCATTGTTAATAGTCACATGCACACGGGTTCCTGCTCACTGATTAATGGCTGGTCTGCTTTCATAAATACTTTTTTTGCCCATTAAAAGATAAAAGGAAAGAAAAAGGAAATGGAAAATCCTATCATTCGTACATGTAAATATTAATATATGTTAATGAGAATGCAATTACAATAGTGTGTATACACTAATTTTACACTATTAAAATACAATTATAGAAATTGAGATGTCTCTTGGCAGCAAGAACTAATGTTGGAAGTATTATATTTTTCTACACCTCTAAGCTCTGTAGCCAACCACTGTATCAAGCCACTTCAGCGTTTACACAACTGCAGCATACAGAAGTTTTCACACTTAAGATAAATCTCCAACTGCTACAGGAAGACTGCTAATACGAAAAAAAAACAGAAATGTCAGAGAAAAGGTATGGACTCTAAATATTATGTTACATGGTATCGCATGCAAGTTCAGAAAGAAAACAAGCTGAAAAACCAGTGAAAAAAGCCTACAAAATACTACATTTTTAAACAGAAAGTGACCTACTGCTGATAGAGGAAAACATGAAGCTATGTGGAAACAATTAAATGAAACAGCTGGTCTCACTAGGTGAGACAACCCTGTCTCTGAGAGATACAGAGTAGAGGGAGCATGTAAAGCAAACAAAACTGAATCCTACTTTTCTATTTGGATGAATATCAGAAAATTTGTAAGTAGAGTTACCTATTAGCACTATCATTCGCTGCCTGGATGCTGCTGTCTATTTGCAGGACTGTTTTATAATCAATGTATGCCTGTCGATACCGCTCCATAGATTCATTTGCCATTGCTCGCCGTAGAAGAGGCTTAATGGAAAATGGCTGAAACTCCAGAGCTCTGGAAAAAACAGAAGAAAAACACACGATTGAAACAGAGTAACTGAAATAACATTAATAAAACACAACTACAGGTAACAACTTTGTGATTTCAGATGGGCCTTACAGTAACATAATGAAGGGAAATGGGACCAAGTGGTTTATATTAACACCCTAAATGACATGCAGTTACAAAATTGTGAATGCTTTTACTACAACTTATTCTACTTAAATCTTTATCTTCCATTTGGAAAACGGCTTTCGTCACCAAGAAAGAAGACTAATGTAATGGTAGCTGTTTAAGAGCAAAAGCTATTTGTCCTAAGTCATACCTAGATCTATGGGGATTTGAAGTATACGGTGCTTTTGCCTACATGATTTTCAGGTTTTCCTTATATGGAAGTTTGCATAGTAAAAATGCATTTAATAAGACATCTATCTTATTAATATGACATCTATTAATAAGACATAATACACCTATCTTTTATTGGCTTTTAGGTTTTTGCCTGCCTTGTCTGTTTATTCTTCTGATTGTGTGCCTGGTCAACATCGAGCTCATTCCCTTAACACTGTGCAATCAGAACTCCTTCCAAACACCACGTGCTTTTCCAGCAATATTAAGAAGGCAGCTATAAAGGCGTTATCTATTAGAAACTACCTTTTATTAATCAGTGATTCTTCCTAAAGAGAGAGACACATTTTGAAATTCTGAAATTGAGTCTAGTCAATTCAATTTCATGGAATCATAAAGTAAGAGAGGTCCCTAGTCCAAAATTCTGCTACAGGTGGGGTTAGTTTGGAGATCAGATAAGGTTACTCAGGGCTTTATCCCATTGGGCCTCAAAAACCTCCAAGGCAATCTTTGCAGAGCATGTATGGGTAACCAGTTGCAATGGCCCCAGTGAACATGCAATGTTCATGAGGAAAAAGTTTCTTGTAATACACAGGCCAAACCCTGTGCAGTTCGGTTTTGGCTGTTGTCTCTTGTCCTCCCACAAGGAGCTGTCAGGAAGAGCCAGAATCCCTGGATAATCTCTTCATAGGTACTGGCAGGTTGCTGTTAGCTTCCCTGGAAGCCATTCTGCTCTAGACTGGACAAACTCAGCTCCCCTGGCCTCCTCTTCTCCACACAAGTGCTCCAGAGTTCACAACCACCTTGGTGACACTTCACTGAGCTCACTCCGGTTGATCACTATTTTTCTTGTACTGGGAAGCCAAAAACTGACCATAGATGTTGTCTAACAAGTACTGAGTACGAGGAATAACTACTTCCCTCAGTCCACTGGCTGTGCTCCTGTTTATGAGCCCAGGAGGCAGTTGGTCCCCTTTGCTCCTCCCCTAAAGCTAGAAAAACGATTTCTAGAATAAACACTTCCAGTTTCCATTTCATAAATATTTCCAACATTCCATTTCTCTTTATGCCACTGAATGCATTGGAAAAATACAACCATGCACAACATCATAGCTCCTACAAAACCTCTGTAAAGATGCTTGACATTTTGTAACTTAACAGAATACTACTGCAATTTCAGGCTCCTAACACCAAGAGTTAAGAAAAAAACAACCACAAATAAATTCAGGGAAGATGAGACTACTTGAAGAATAACATCAGTGGGAATGAAAAATTACATTTCCATAGTAGAATACAGCCAGGAACCAAACCACACCACAGTACTCAATCAAAGAGCATTAGCGCATAAGAGTCCTATTTCACTCTGTAACAAGAATCAAAGACACTCCAAATCAGTGCCTTGAGACAAGAGAGATCCAGCAGAGAGTTTCCAATACATTTCTAAGCCCTAAATAGCTAAAACTTAGTAAGAGAGATACGGTCAAGACTTATTTTTATATCATGAATATGAGCACTACACCATTTTTACTCTGAAATCAAATAACCTATTTATGGATCATCCTTTATGTTGTGTTGCCTACAGAAGACACAACTGACATTGATTAATTCATCAATTCATCATCATTTGCAGTTTTGCAGTTCTGCTTCCCAGTCTCTAAATTATTCCTAACTCCACTGTGCTTACTAAGCATCATGGGTCCTTGTGTATCCAGAAAATGCGCAAGGCACTAAGGACACTATCATTAAATAGTAGGAAAAAACTTCCAATTGGTAAGAATACAAACTCCCAAACTTTTGTATTACTGATTTCAGTTGGAGTCTTACATACTTCAGACCTCCTGAACAGAAAATTGTGATGTTAAGTATGACATCTTGTTTTATCAACCAGATGGTCCTACACCTATTTTAACAAAATATTGTTAACAAGTAAATTTTTTCAGATGACATTTTCAGAAAACTTTTCTGTCAGGTAGAATATATACAGTAGGTGAAATACTTAGCTAATACGAAGTTACATGCAGGTTTTATTTTCCCTTTTGGGGATTAACAGGTGGGTTATACTGTAAACAAAACCAACTGATTAATTAACATGACTTCTCACTGTCTTGGGATCCTTCTTGGCACCTTAAACCTCAGTCTTACTATCTACAAAAATATATAAAAAAACCATACAGAAGTACAGTAATAATATAGTGGAAGGCAATGTTTGGAAGTTGTTGAAGGTGTTTGATCCTCTCTAATTCCTGTATCCTTAAAAGCCAAAATAAGCATAAAGGATTTTAGCTGAATTCCCGAACAGCTGTATTTACTGTTTATAACTATTCCAAGTATATATTTTAAAGAAATGAAACAAGACAACAAACCAACACAGCAAACACACACATATACACCATACGCATGCAGGAAAGCTATTTCCAACACTATGATTAACATCTGGCTTAACAAAATTTTACGTATGAGTTACTACAGAACATCACTGAAGTAAATCTGCTTCTATATTAAAATTTTTAAGCCTACTACCCATTTCTGTGTACACAAGAAGCCTAACAACTGGTCCCACAGTAAGACAGTAACTTAAAAGTTACTCTTTTCCTAGGTTCCATGGGATTGTTTACATAACTGACAAAGATATCTATCATTTAGACAGGGAAACAGACTCTACTGGATTGTTCTAAGTCAAAGTGCAGTAACAATCTATCAATTAAAATGTTTAATCATCATCAGGAATGTTGTTGCTCTACATGGAGGTTGCAATTTACCTGTTACAATCCTGAATGCAGTCACTGCAGTTGCCTTCTTTGAGATAACATGCTGCTCTGTTTGAGTACAAGACACTTAAATCATCTGGACTTGGTTCTCCTATAAGAAGTTACAATTAAAATCAAAGACCATTACTAAAACGATGTTCAAGAATTAAAGACTTGCATACAGTAAGGTGCACTGCAGTGATGCAGTCTGCTGACAATGCAAAACTGTAAGGAGACTTCCTTTATCGTGTCACCTAGAATATGTAATTATTCAACACATAAATAAAAGCTAACAGCTCTGCCCCACGGAAGTTAAAAGATTATTTTACTTGTCTTCCTATATTTTGTACCATGTGAATTATCTTCTACCCACAATGACAAAGGATTTACTGCACAGTAACTCCTGCCAAAAAATCCAGGGATAGGCTAGTTCATTTGTAGTTCCTTTAAATAATCTAAGCAATAATCCTAGATTTAAGTATAAGGTATTGCACTCACCTAAACCAATGACATAATCAATTGCTTCTGAGTATCTGAGCACAGCTTCCCCAAACTGTCCACTCTTAAACAACTCATTTCCTTCACTTTTGAGTTTTGCTGCAGCAGGAGGAAGTGAAGTAGAACCATCACCACCAGCCGACTGAGACCCGGCTCCCTGCGATCTGGAGACCTCGGCTTCAGAGCTTTCACTCTTTTGATCAGTCTGTAAACAGCCATTAACTTCACCTTCGTGGTCTGATAAACGCTTTTGTCTTTTCTTCTCTGATGTCCCTTTTTTCGGTCTGCTCTCACTGCATTCGTTCTGCTTCTGTGTCTCTCTGTCTTCCGCCTTACCGCCACCTCCTTTGCTATGAAACTTTCTCTGCGAGTTCCCCATTGCAGCCTCTCCTCCAACTGGCACGCTAATTTCTGCAAGGAAGTTAATGAGCTGAGTTAGAGCTTGCATCATCAGAAGAAACTATCGCCCTGGCAAGAGAGGGGTGTACAGCCAAAGAACACAGTACCAAATCCTCCAGGCATCTCAGTATGCCAAAGATTTATTTGCTGCTGAAAACGCTTCCAAGAACACAGAAAAAAAATCCTCCTTGCTGTAACTTGCACCTCCCACTGAGAACATGAGACTGTGAAATCTCTTCCCTCCGTGCCGGGCATGCTGTGAACCCCTTTCCGTTGTGTCAGAATGGTACAGAGTTCGCCTTGAAATTAACTCTTTAAATATTAGCTGCTACAATACTGATACTTGGATTTTCTGTGACCAAATCAAAACGCTTGCATGTTAAAATTAGAACGCGGGGCTTACAGACCAGCAGTGTTGCACACTCCAAAACTCCTCGAATACAACATGGAATAGGAGGGATCGAAGCTTAGATGTCTTTCTCAAAAAGGTGTAATTAAATCTTAACATCAAAAAGCCTTTAGAGAGAGTTCAGAACATTCAATATTCACTACTATTAATTTAATTAGGAAAAAGCTCATTCAATAAAGGTATCAGATTTATTAATTATTAATTTCATTATTCACCTGAATTCCTAAGAGATTACTACCACAGAATTCAAATACCGATTTCAGCAGAAAGCCTGACTCTTGATTCTATCAGTCATGCAAAGGCAACTCGGTGCTTTTGTACCATCAAGATGCTGGGGTTTCATCTTCCCTTAACGTGACGTGCTCATCTGTCCAACAGAATTTTTTCATGCCCTTATGTATTGGAGTATTACCTCAAATTGACTCAAACTAACCTTCTGAAGTTGACTGGATATGGATGAACTCCAGGTTGTTCCAAACTACAGAAATTCTTTTTTTTTAATGTACAAAACGTTACTGAAGTCAAAGTGAACAGGCTGGGAAAGAACAAGGTTTTATAAACAATATATTCTATAATGCCTAATAGACAAAAGCTCCACCCTTCCTAATTGTGGTCTCTGTTTTTAAATAACTTTGTTTAATAGTAGGTTCATACTCCACCATGGGAACAATAAATTTATTGCACTCGCATAGGCATTTTTATAAAACTTCAAGGAACTTATCTATATTTGAGACTTCCATCCATTTATTCATCCTTTCATCAAATCTGGCAATACCAAATATGCCAAAAAGTTGTAAAATCTATTTGGTGGGTTGGATGAGGGTGAAAGGCAAACTAGCAGATGAGTGAAGGCAGTAGTACTATAATAATAATTCCCTTAAGATACATGCTAAAATACTTTTATGCTACATCCACCAAAATAGAGAATAATCTGTATACCTTCTACTCAAAAAACAAACACACACACAAAAAAACCCCACGAAACAAATCAAAACCAAAACCCCCGCCAAAACCAAAAAACCCCCAAAAAAACAAACAAAAACCAAACAAGCCCAAAACAAAAACAAAAAAAACCCCCCCCAAAACACCCCCCCCCCCCCCCCCCCCAAAACAAACCAATTTTAAATGTCACGAACATTTAAACAGGTGTCAGGACAAGTTTTTAGAAAAAAATTTGGAGCAAAACACTCTCAAAAAGTGACCCAACTGTTAGAGACAAAGAAAAAGCAAGAATAGCAGATAACGTGTGATGTGAATTTCATTAATACAAATGTTATTTCATGAATATAGAAAAAATTTTCTTGAAGATGAAGTGCACAGAGCCAATCTTGGATTAAACAGGAAACATTTAGCGACCCCCTGAAATTAAGAATACTGGTAATTAACTTATTTAGCTGTTAGTTCAATTGCCTAAATATTTCTGGACTGAGTAAACACCATGCACAATATTGTACATACATATTTCTCAAATCTAATTCTCACTGTCTTTCAGTTTTATTATTTATACAAAAACACTATACTTGTATTGTCTCTACAAACAAACATATTCATGAAAGGCGTATTCTGAGTTTGCCTTAAAACAAAAAATATAAATCAGCACTTATGAACTTTTCCAGAGGGGGGAAAAAAAAAAGAGAGAGATAAAAAAAGAAAGGCCTAGATGTAGTATAAACTCCAAAAACAAGTTAAGGAAAGGTATGGAAAAGGATGGATAAGATTTTGACCAGAATGACAACAAATGCAAACTAGAAGGAACTCATGGTGGTACTGTCATAAAACAAAAGCCATTGAATACTCCAAGAGGAAGATTTGAAGTGGGTTTTTTTTGTAATAGATTACATTGTCTTTCATTTAAAATTAATTTCCACCTTCACAAAGGATTTATCCTCCAGAAGTCTGGCACAAAAATAGTGGTGGCACATGAAAAGCAACACATCTAAGTTTAGTTCACAATGGATTTGCCTGTTACAAAGCCAGGAAATATTTTCAACTTTTTTATCTGCTCTGGTCTAGTACATATGAAGGCAACTGGAATGGTCCAAATCTCCATAGATTAATGCTTAATGATTTTCAATAATTTTTTGTTTTTGTGTTACAGACAGTCAGCAAGTACCTGTTTTGTATCACATGTTCTTAGTTTAGCTGATTGAGAGTGTACCTGGATTGTTCTGAGCCAGAACATACAATGAGTAGACTTCTCAAATAATTCTGATCTCTGACTGCTTAGGAGAAGTCTTTGTTCATAAAGAATGATAAAAGATTTACTGGTCAACATTTATACTGACGCTGTAATTGAGGGTTTTTCTTAACTTCAGGATACAAGTGCAATTCTAGTTCAAATTTTCAATCCTGTTTCTTTTAACATGATCTAAATTCTCTTATCACTACCTTGCAATAGAGCACAAAAGCCACAGGAAGTTGGGATCCATTGTGCTAGACACTATACAAATTAATTCTAAATAACAGCTCCTTCTTCAGAGAGTTTACAATTCTAAAAATCAAAACCATCAAATGAGCAAGCACGCTGAAAACAGGATCAAGAAATACAGAATAACTATTACATTGGATAATAAGGTGGTCAAATATCCTCATACAAGACCTCATCAATAAGTCTTCTAACCACGAAAAGGAACAGACACAGCCAATTATTCAGGCTACAATAGCAGAGAAACTTCCTGTTGCAATCAAATTCTAGTCACAGAAACTACTACAAATTAAGATTTTGATAGATGCAAACTCATATATGGCATAAAGGCCAAGTGAGGAAGCACACAGTGCAGCCAGAAAGCATTAATCAAGAGATAACATCTCAATTATCTTAGAGCCTCAGTGGTAGAGAACAGTAGAAAGCAATACAAAGAATGCAGAAAATACAACAGCAAGCATAACTTATTACTTGAGTAAGGAAGAGTTCTAACTGTCTCCTACCCAATAAACTTTGCTTCTTAACAAATCAGAAACTTCAAAATGCAAATCTAAGATTGTACTGTTTTCCATGAAAAGCCACGAAACATTAACACATACATTGAAGAGTTATCTGTAACATCAAATAAATGTTTCCTTATTCCACATGGAATAATTCAGGAAAAAGTAAAATATAAAGACAAAGAATACAGTTTTATTTTAAGATATTGATTTCATAAAACATGTTTAGAAAAATCAACAAGAAGAATTAGAATAGTGTTATCGGTCCCTCTTTGTTTTGGAAAGCGGTAAATCGGTTATTATGCTGACGATTTAATTTCTTTAAGGTCTGAAAGTCCATTACATCAGAGAAATCATGACACAAGAGCAAGACCAGTTGAGAATATAGTACATAATTCATCAAGGGTGCAAAGAGAGTTTTCATACCTATTCAGTATTTCCTACTAACAGATTTCGTACCTAACAACATTCTCCAAAAAGGACTATCTACTGAAAGAAAAAAAAGTCACAAAATAGTGGACTGATATAAGGAGATGCTCTTCCATCTAAGAATGGTTCCAAATCACAGTACTGTTACGTTCAATGCCAAAGATCTTAATTTGGTGCTATGAAGTAAAAAATACACCAGGAAAAAAAAAATCACAAAAAAATCACTAGAAAAAAGATCACAAAATAATTCTCTGTAATCAACTGCTGTGGCATCAAGTAAATTTAATACCACATAGGCAGTTAAACTAGAAGTCAGATGAAGGACTTAACACAAAGGAAAAAGAGGCACTCTGATGCTTCAGTATCAAGTGTCAGTGTACCAAACCAGCAATCTCAAGGTGTACAAAACAGGAAGAAACACACAAAAATTAAAAAAATACACATAATGAACTAGGAAAAAAGTCTCATCCAGAAGAATTATATTCTCTTCACCTCTGAAGTGTAATAAATAAATCATGGTCAAAGAAAACTCTATGCAACAGTTAACTCAGAAAAAATAATTTTGTGTGTTAAAAGATTTCTTGTATGCACTCAAAGTACATCTTTTAAAGAGAGAACTGTTGTAAACTTTGTAACAGATTGAGAAATAATTTTAAAGCTAAATTAGACTTTATTTGATTGAATACACTATCTTTTCACAAATAAATATTTACTTAATTTCAGAACTGCTTGCTACCATTGTTTTTTAAATTATTGTAATAGATTATGTAAATACCACACAATTCAGCAAACTTATGAATTAGAAGGGGCTACTTAAAATATATTTATTTTCTTAATCTTCAGGCTATATCACTTGAGATTCTAACTTCTATAAACGTCAAAATACACTTGTCAAAATGCACTTTGTCAAGTACATACATGATTTTGAATTTTTTAGTTTTTACACTCTCTGGGCTGTAAGCAATTTCCCATTTCTATTGTACAAAAAGGATTTGATTTATTTTTGCTTTCATATACCCAGAAGATGAAGAGGCACTCCACTCTCTATTTATACTGTTTTGTTCAAAGATGAGAAATCAGCTCTTCAGAGCTAAAGAAAACAAAAATATTTTGTTCTTTTTCTTCCAATGTCTAAATTATAAGTTTAGTAGGAATGCATGAGGTTTACCAGCTAGAATGTGAAATAAAGGTAACTACATGACTGGACTGCATGGACTCCTGGACTGACTGTGAGTACATGTCTAGATGCACTGAGGAGATGTATAGGATGCTAAGTCTACTGATTACTGTTAGGGTCACAGAACGTATCAGATTTCTTCAATAACCGATCTCATGTTTGCTTCCACTTGTACTTTAAAACAGAGTAATCTATGAAGATACTTGCATCCTAAATATCAAAAATACTTATGTATATCACTTATGTATATGAAAACATGTGACTGACGTCAGTTGACAATCTTCCCTATGTTTAAAGGCCTAACCTTTCATCAACAGAATGGGAGTTTTCCTATAAAGCTAGAAGGCACTTAGTCATCTGAACACCCAGTGGAAAGGAACCCCAAATTAACTAATATTTAAGGTTAGGGACATGATCCATCCTTTCTTCCACAGTTTTAGCTGAGAAGACCATTAGTGTATATCTACTGATTTTGAAAAATGTATTTTCCTTCAATTTGTACAAATAATGCATTGCTCAATCACACACATACAGTCTAATATTCACAATTAAGTTGGAAAACCCATAGGCTGATTTAATTTCATGATAAAGAGCTACATAGGCCATGGAAAGCACAAAAGCCACAGTTTTCATGCCACATTACCTTAAAGAGCCAACAGAAAGGAGAAAGGATGAAAATCAACCGAGGGAAGTTATTCTGTTGCAGGCTGGAGCCCTGATAAGCAGTTGAATCTAAAAGCAACCTGCCACTGCAAGCCTCAGTAGCCAGCCACCCCCCCCACCCCCCCCCCCGCCCCGCCCTTCTTTCTC